>CAXKVW010001254.1:37500-41299 GCA_964058825.1 Carex arenaria | reverse complement strand
CGTACACTGCGTTGTGTGTACGCGTGGCTGCATATGCATATGCTTCGGGGCAGGGCGCGCCACGCAAAGACGCCCTGCCCCCAACCCGTCGGGACTTCGTACACTGCGTTGTGTGTACGCGTGGCTGCATATGCATTTGCTTCGGGGCAGGGCGCGCCACGCAAAGACGCCCTGCCCCCAACCCGTCGGGACTTCGTACACTGCGTTGTGTGTACGCGTGGCTGCATATGCATATGCTTCGGGGCAGGGCGCGCCACGCAAAGACGCCCTGCCCCCAACCCGTCGGGACTTCGTACACTGCGTTGTGTGTACGCGTGGCTGCATATGCATATGCTTCCGGGCAGGGCTCGCCACGCAAAGACGCCCTGCCCCCAACCTGTCGGGACTTCGTACACTGCGTTGTGTGTACGCGTGGCTGCATATGCATATGCTTCCGAGCAGGGCGCGCCACGCAAAGACGCCCTGCCCCCAACCAGTCGGGACTTTCGGTTACTTCAGGCCATTTTTCGGCTGCTTCGGGCCATTTTTCGGCTGCTTCGGGACATTTTTCGGCTGCTTCGGGCCATTTTTCGGCTACTTCGGCTACATTTTGGCTACTTCAGGCTACATTTCGGCTACTTCGGGGACTTTCGGCTACTTCGGGCCATTTTTTGGCTACGTCAGGGACTTTCGGCTACTTCGGGCCATTTTTCGGCTACTTCGGCTACATTTCGGCTACTTCGGGCTACATTTCAGCTACTTCGGGTACTTTCAGCTACTTCGGGCCATTTTTCGGCTACCTCGGGCAATTTTTCAGCTACTTCGGCCACTTTTCGGCTACTTCGGGTCCTTTTTCGGCTACTTCGGGCACTTTCGGCTACTTCGGGCCATTTTTCAGCTATCTCAGGCAATTTTTCGGCTACTTCGGGCACCTATCGGCTACTTCGGGCACTTTTCGGCTACTTTCGGCTACTTCGGGTCATTTTTCGGCTACTTCGGGTCATTTTTCGTCTACTTCGGGCCATGTACACTCCCGTGCGTGTACCTCAGGGGCCATGTACACCACCCGGCCTGCACATGGAGGAGCACCCTTTCCGAAAATCCTTGCCCCCTAATAGGGAATATGCATTTTGGGTCTCCAGCCACGCCCAGGGTTACCACCCCCTGGAAATCCCCCAGGTTTCCCCCCCATTTTACTTAGAAGTGCTAACGCTAAGGGCGCTACTGCACCAACGCTACTTCGGGCCATTTTTCGGCTACTTCGGGCCATTTTTCGGCTACTTCGGGCCATTTTTCGGCTACTTCGGGCCATTTTTCGGCTACTTCGGGCTACTTTTCAGCTACTTCGGGCCATTGTCCGGCTACTTCGGGCACTTTCGGCTACTTCGGGTCACTTTTCGGCTACTTCGGGCCATTTTTCGGCTACTTCGGGCACTTTTCGGCTACTTCGGGCCACTTTTCGGCTACTTCAGGCTACTTTTTGGCTACTTCGGGATACTTTCAGGCTACTTCGGGGCATTTTCCGGCTACTTCGGGCACTTTCCGCTACTTCGGGTCATTTTTCGGCTACTTCTGGCCAATTTTCGGCTACTTCGGGCCATTTTCGGCTACTTCGGGCCTTTTTTCGGCTACTTCGACTACATTTTGGCTACTTCGGGCTACATTTCGGCTACTTCGGCTACATTTGGGCTACTTCGGCTACATTTTAGCTACTTCGGGGTACATTTCAGCTAATTCGGGGCCATTTTTCGGCTACTTCGGGCAATTTTCGGCTACTTCGGGCCAATTTTCGGCTACTACGGCTACATTTCGGCTACTTCGGGCTACATTTCGGCTACTTCGGGCACTTTCAGCTACGTCAAGTCATTTTTCGGCTACTTCGGGCACTTTCGGCTACTTCGGGCCATTTTTCGGCTACTTCGGGCAATTTTCGGCTACTTCGGGCAATTTTCGGCTACTTCGGTCCATTTTTTGGCTACTTCGGGCCATTTTCCGTCTACTACGGGCACTTTCGGCTACTTCGGGTCATTTTTCGGCTACTTCGGGTCATTTTTCGGCTACTTCGGGTCATTTTTCGGCTACTTCGGGTCATTTTTCGGCTACTTCGGGCACTTTTCGGCTATTTCGGGCCATTTTTCGGCTACTTCAGGCCACCTTTCGGCTACTTCGGGCCATTTTCCGGCTACTTCGGGCACTTTCAGCTACTTCGGGCCATTTTTCGGCTACTTCGGCTACATTTTGGCTACTTCGGCTACATTTTGGCTACTTCGGGCTACATTTCGGCTACTTCGGGCTACATTTCGGCTACTTCGGGCCATTTTTTTGCTACGTCGGGGACTTTCGGCTACTTCGGGCTATATTTCGGCTACTTCGGGCCATTTTTCGGCTACTTCGGGGCAATTTTCGGCTACTTCGGAGCAATTTTCGGCTACTTCGGGCCAATTTTCGGCTACTTCGGCTACATTTCAGCTACTTCGGGCTACATTTCGGCTACTTGGGGCACTTTCAGCTACGTCAGGTCATTTTTCGGCTACTTCGGGCACTTTCGGCTACTTGGGGACATTTTTCGGCTACTTCGGGCAATTTTCGGCTACTTCGGGCCATTTTTCGGCTACTTCGGGCTACTTCTCGGCTACTTCGGGCACTTTTCGGCTACTTCGGGCCATTTCTCGGCTACTTCGGGCTACTTTTTGGCTACTTCGATCCATTTTCCGGCTACTTTGGGCACTTTCGGCTACTTCGGGCACTTTCGGCTACTTCGGGTCATTTTTCGGCTACTTCGGCTACATTTCGGCTACTTCGGGCTACATTTCGGCTACTTCGGGCTACATTTCGGCTACTTCGGGGACTTTTGGCTACTTCTGGCCATTTTTTTGCTACGTCGGGAACTTTCGGCTACTTCGGGCCATTTTTCGGCTACTTCGGGCCAATTTTCGGCTAGTTCGGCTACATTTCGGCTACTTCGGGCTACATTTCGGCTACTTCGGGCTACATTTCGGCTACTTTGGGCCATGTACACTCCCATTTGTGCACATGAGGGGGCACCCTTCTTGAAAATCTTGCCCCCCTAATAGGGAATATGCATTTTTAGGCTCTAGCCACCCCTTGGGTTACCACCCCCTCCAAATCCCCCATGTTAAAAATAAGGGTGTTGAACTATTTTTTTACCCGATTTTTCGACCGGTTTCACTTCTTATCCAATTTTTTTTTTAAATTTCAAATTTTTTGAAAATTTCAAATTTTTTCGAATTTCAAATTTTTTCGGAAATCAATTTTTTTCAAATTTCAATTTTTTTCTAATTTCAAAATTTTTCAAATTTCAAAATTTTCAAATTTCAAAATTTTTCTCGAATTTCAAAATTTTTAATTTTTTCGTGGCAACCCCGGCTCGGACTCCCGCTGCACCGACGCTGGGGGCTGTCAGCACCGACGCTGGGGCTGTCCGCACTAACGCTGGGGGCTGTCACACTAACGCTGGGTGCTGTCAGCCCCGACGCTGGGGCTGTCAGCACTAACGCTGGGCGCTGTCAGCACCGACGCTGGGGCTATCAGCACCGACGCTGGGGCTTCCCAGATTTTTTCCCCGTTTTTTTTTTGTTCACTTCAAATTTTTTTGAAATTTCAATTTTTTTCAAATTTCAAATTTTTTTCAAAGCTCAATTTTTTTTTTCGTGGCAAACCCGGGTCGGACTATCGCTGCACCGACGCTGGGGGCTGTCAGCACTAACGCTGGGGGCTGTCAACCTAACGCTGGGCGCTGTCAGCCCCGACGTTGGGGGCTGTCACACTAACGCTTGGCGCTGTCAGCCCCGACGCGGGG
>CAXKVW010001254.1:25000-27500 GCA_964058825.1 Carex arenaria | reverse complement strand
ACGCTACTTCGGGCCATTTTTCGGCTACTTCGGGCCATTTTTCGGCTACTTCGGGCCATTTTTCGGCTACTTCGGGCTACTTTTCGGCTACTTCGGGCACTTTTCGGCTACTTCGGGCCACTTTTCGGCTACTTCAGGCTACTTTTTGGCTACTTCGGGATACTTTCAGGCTACTTCGGGGCATTTTCCGGCTACTTCGGGCACTTTCCGCTACTTCGGGTCATTTTTCGGCTACTTCTGGCCAATTTTCGGCTACTTCGGGCCATTTTCGGCTACTTCGGGCCTTTTTTCGGCTACTTCGACTACATTTTGGCTACTTCGGGCTACATTTCGGCTACTTCGGCTACATTTGGGCTACTTCGGCTACATTTTAGCTACTTCGGGGTACATTTCAGCTAATTCGGGGCCATTTTTCGGCTACTTCGGGCAATTTTCGGCTACTTCGGGCCAATTTTCGGCTACTACGGCTACATTTCGGCTACTTCGGGCTACATTTCGGCTACTTCGGGCACTTTCAGCTACGTCAAGTCATTTTTCGGCTACTTCGGGCACTTTCGGCTACTTCGGGCCATTTTTCGGCTACTTCGGGCAATTTTCGGCTACTTCGGGCAATTTTCGGCTACTTCGGTCCATTTTTTGGCTACTTCGGGCCATTTTCCGTCTACTACGGGCACTTTCGGCTACTTCGGGTCATTTTTCGGCTACTTCGGGTCATTTTTCGGCTACTTCGGGTCATTTTTCGGCTACTTCGGGCACTTTTCGGCTATTTCGGGCCATTTTTCGGCTACTTCAGGCCACCTTTCGGCTACTTCGGGCCATTTTCCGGCTACTTCGGGCACTTTCAGCTACTTCGGGCCATTTTTCGGCTACTTCGGCTACATTTTGGCTACTTCGGCTACATTTTGGCTACTTCGGGCTACATTTCGGCTACTTCGGGCTACATTTCGGCTACTTCGGGCCATTTTTTTGCTACGTCGGGGACTTTCGGCTACTTCGGGCTATATTTCGGCTACTTCGGGCCATTTTTCGGCTACTTCGGGGCAATTTTCGGCTACTTCGGAGCAATTTTCGGCTACTTCGGGCCAATTTTCGGCTACTTCGGCTACATTTCAGCTACTTCGGGCTACATTTCGGCTACTTGGGGCACTTTCAGCTACGTCAGGTCATTTTTCGGCTACTTCGGGCACTTTCGGCTACTTGGGGACATTTTTCGGCTACTTCGGGCAATTTTCGGCTACTTCGGGCCATTTTTCGGCTACTTCGGGCTACTTCTCGGCTACTTCGGGCACTTTTCGGCTACTTCGGGCCATTTCTCGGCTACTTCGGGCTACTTTTTGGCTACTTCGATCCATTTTCCGGCTACTTTGGGCACTTTCGGCTACTTCGGGCACTTTCGGCTACTTCGGGTCATTTTTCGGCTACTTCGGCTACATTTCGGCTACTTCGGGCTACATTTCGGCTACTTCGGGCTACATTTCGGCTACTTCGGGGACTTTTGGCTACTTCTGGCCATTTTTTTGCTACGTCGGGAACTTTCGGCTACTTCGGGCCATTTTTCGGCTACTTCGGGCCAATTTTCGGCTAGTTCGGCTACATTTCGGCTACTTCGGGCTACATTTCGGCTACTTTGGGCCATGTACACTCCCATTTGTGCACATGAGGGGGCACCCTTCTTGAAAATCTTGCCCCCCTAATAGGGAATATGCATTTTTAGGCTCTAGCCACCCCTTGGGTTACCACCCCCTCCAAATCCCCCATGTTAAAAATAAGGGTGTTGAACTATTTTTTTACCCGATTTTTCGACCGGTTTCACTTCTTATCCAATTTTTTTTTTAAATTTCAAATTTTTTGAAAATTTCAAATTTTTTCGAATTTCAAATTTTTTCGGAAATCAATTTTTTTCAAATTTCAATTTTTTTCTAATTTCAAAATTTTTCAAATTTCAAAATTTTCAAATTTCAAAATTTTTCTCGAATTTCAAAATTTTTTATTTTTTCGTGGCAACCCCGGCTCGGACTCCCGCTGCACCGACGCTGGGGGCTGTCAGCACCGACGCTGGGGCTGTCCGCACTAACGCTGGGGGCTGTCACACTAACGCTGGGTGCTGTCAGCCCCGACGCTGGGGCTGTCAGCACTAACGCTGGGCGCTGTCAGCACCGACGCTGGGGCTATCAGCACCGACGCTGGGGCTTCCCAGATTTTTTCCCCGTTTTTTTTTTGTTCACTTCAAATTTTTTTGAAATTTCAATTTTTTTCAAATTTCAAATTTTTTTCAAAGCTCAATTTTTTTTTTCGTGGCAAACCCGGGTCGGACTATCGCTGCACCGACGCTGGGGGCTGTCAGCACTAACGCTGGGGGCTGTCAACCTAACGCTGGGCGCTGTCAGCCCCGACGTTGGGGGCTGTCACACTAACGCTTGGCGCTGTCAGCCCCGACGCGGGGGCTGTCAGCGCTAACGCTGGGGGCTGTCAGCACCGACGCTGGGGCTGTCCGCACTAA
>CAXKVW010001254.1:10000-15000 GCA_964058825.1 Carex arenaria | reverse complement strand
GCAAAGACGCCCTGCCCCCAACCCGTCGGGACATCGTACACTGCGTTGTGTGTACGCGTGGCTGCATATGCATATGCTTCGGGGCAGGGCGCGCCACGCAAAGACGCCCTGCCCCCAACCCGTCGGGACATCGTACACTGCGTTGTGTGTACGCGTGGCTGCATATGCATATGCTTCGGGGCAGGGCGCGCCACGCAAAGACGCCCTGCCCCCAACCCGTCGGGACTTCGTACACTGCGTTGTGTGTACGCGTGGCTGCATATGCATATGCTTCGGGGCAGGGCGCGCCACGCAAAGACGCCCTGCCCCCAACCCTTCGGGACTTCGTACACTGCGTTGTGGCTACATATGCATATGCTTCGGGGCAGGGCGCGCCACGCAAAGACGCCCGGCCCCCAACCCGTCGGGACTTCGTACACTGCGTTGGGTGTACGCGTGGCTGCATATGCATATGCTTCGGGGCAGGGCGCGCCACGCAAAGACGCCCTGCCCCCAACCCGTCGGGACTTCGTACACTGCGTTGTGTGTACGCGTGGCTGCATATGCATATGCTTCGGGGCAGGGCGCGCCACGCAAAGACGCCCTGCCCCCAACCCGTCGGGACTTCGTACACTGCGTTGTGTGTACGCGTGGCTGCATATGCATATGCTTCGGGGCAGGGCGCGCCACGCAAAGACGCCCTGCCCCCAACCCGTCGGGACTTCGTACACTGCGTTGTGTGTACGCGTGGCTGCATATGCATATGCTTCGGGGCAGGGCGCGCCACGCAAAGACGCCCTGCCCCCAACCCGTCGGGACTTCGTACACTGCGTTGTGTGTACGCGTGGCTGCATATGCATATGCTTCGGGGCAGGGCGCGCCACGCAAAGACGCCCTGCCCCCAACCCGTCGGGACTTCGTACACTGCGTTGTGTGTACGCGTGGCTGCATATGCATATGCTTCGGGGCAGGGCGCGCCACGCAAAGACGCCCTGCCCCCAACCCGTCGGGACTTCGTACACTGCGTTGTGTGTATGCGTGGCTGCATATGCATATGCTTCGGGGCAGGGCGCGCCACGCAAAGACGCCCTGCCCCCAACCCGTCGGGACTTCGTACACTGCGTTGTGTGTACGCGTGGCTGCATATGCATTTGCTTCGGGGCAGGGCGCGCCACGGAAAGACGCCCTGCCCCCAACCCGTCGGGACTTCGTACACTGCGTTGTGTGTACGCGTGGCTGCATATGCATATGCTTCGGGGCAGGGCGCGCCACGCAAAGACGCCCTGCCCCCAACCCGTCGGGACTTCGTACACTGCGTTGTGTGTACGCGTGGCTGCATATGCATATGCTTCGGGGCAGGGCGCGCCACGCAAAGACGCCCTGCCCCCAACCCGTCGGGACTTCGTACACTGCGTTGTGTGTACGCGTGGCTGCATATGCATATGCTTCGGGGCAGGGCGCGCCACGCAAAGACGCCCTGCCCCCAACCCGTCGGGACTTCGTACACTGCGTTGTGTGTACGCGTGGCTGCATATGCATATGCTTCGGGGCAGGGCGCGCCACGCAAAGACGCCCTGCCCCCAACCCTTCGGGACTTCGTACACTGCGTTGTGGCTACATATGCATATGCTTCGGGGCAGGGCGCGCCACGCAAAGACGCCCGGCCCCCAACCCGTCGGGACTTCGTACACTGCGTTGGGTGTACGCGTGGCTGCATATGCATATGCTTCGGGGCAGGGCGCGCCACGCAAAGACGCCCTGCCCCCAACCCGTCGGGACTTCGTACACTGCGTTGTGTGTACGCGTGGCTGCATATGCATATGCTTCGGGGCAGGGCGCGCCACGCAAAGACGCCCTGCCCCCAACCCGTCGGGACTTCGTACACTGCGTTGTGTGTACGCGTGGCTGCATATGCATATGCTTCGGGGCAGGGCGCGCCACGCAAAGACGCCCTGCCCCCAACCCGTCGGGACTTCGTACACTGCGTTGTGTGTACGCGTGGCTGCATATGCATATGCTTCGGGGCAGGGCGCGCCACGCAAAGACGCCCTGCCCCCAACCCGTCGGGACTTCGTACACTGCGTTGTGTGTACGCGTGGCTGCATATGCATATGCTTCGGGGCAGGGCGCGCCACGCAAAGACGCCCTGCCCCCAACCCGTCGGGACTTCGTACACTGCGTTGTGTGTACGCGTGGCTGCATATGCATATGCTTCGGGGCAGGGCGCGCCACGCAAAGACGCCCTGCCCCCAACCCGTCGGGACTTCGTACACTGCGTTGTGTGTACGCGTGGCTGCATATGCATATGCTTCGGGGCAGGGCGCGCCACGCAAAGACGCCCTGCCCCCAACCCGTCGGGACTTCGTACACTGCGTTGTGTGTACGCGTGGCTGCATATGCATTTGCTTCGGGGCAGGGCGCGCCACGGAAAGACGCCCTGCCCCCAACCCGTCGGGACTTCGTACACTGCGTTGTGTGTACGCGTGGCTGCATATGCATATGCTTCGGGGCAGGGCGCGCCACGCAAAGACGCCCTGCCCCCAACCCGTCGGGACTTCGTACACTGCGTTGTGTGTACGCGTGGCTGCATATGCATATGCTTCGGGGCAGGGCGCGCCACGCAAAGACGCCCTGCCCCCAACCCGTCGGGACTTCGTACACTGCGTTGTGTGTACGCGTGGCTGCATATGCATTTGCTTCGGGGCAGGGCGCGCCACGCAAAGACGCCCTGCCCCCAACCCGTCGGGACTTCGTACACTGCGTTGTGTGTACGCGTGGCTGCATATGCATATGCTTCGGGGCAGGGCGCGCCACGCAAAGACGCCCTGCCCCCAACCCGTCGGGACTTCGTACACTGCGTTGTGTGTACGCGTGGCTGCATATGCATATGCTTCCGGGCAGGGCTCGCCACGCAAAGACGCCCTGCCCCCAACCTGTCGGGACTTCGTACACTGCGTTGTGTGTACGCGTGGCTGCATATGCATATGCTTCCGAGCAGGGCGCGCCACGCAAAGACGCCCTGCCCCCAACCAGTCGGGACTTTCGGTTACTTCGGGCCATTTTTCGGCTGCTTCGGGCCATTTTTCGGCTGCTTCGGGACATTTTTCGGCTGCTTCGGGCCATTTTTCGGCTACTTCGGCTACATTTTGGCTACTTCAGGCCACATTTCGGCTACTTCGGGGACTTTCGGCTACTTCGGGCCATTTTTTGGCTACGTCAGGGACTTTCGGCTACTTCGGGCCATTTTTCGGCTACTTCGGCTACATTTCGGCTACTTCGGGCTACATTTCAGCTACTTCGGGTACTTTCAGCTACTTCGGGCCATTTTTCGGCTACCTCGGGCAATTTTTCAGCTACTTCGGCCACTTTTCGGCTACTTCGGGTCCTTTTTCGGCTACTTCGGGCACTTTCGGCTACTTCGGGCCATTTTTCAGCTATCTCAGGCAATTTTTCGGCTACTTCGGGCACCTATCGGCTACTTCGGGCACTTTTCGGCTACTTTCGGCTACTTCGGGTCATTTTTCGGCTACTTCGGGTCATTTTTCGTCTACTTCGGGCCATGTACACTCCCGTGCGTGTACCTCAGGGGCCATGTACACCACCCGGCCTGCACATGGAGGGGCACCCTTTCCGAAAATCCTTGCCCCCTAATAGGGAATATGCATTTTGGGTCTCCAGCCACGCCCAGGGTTACCACCCCCTGGAAATCCCCCAGGTTTCCCCCCCATTTTACTTAGAAGTGCTAACGCTAAGGGCGCTAATGCACCAACGCTACTTCGGGCCATTTTTCGGCTACTTCGGGCCATTTTTCGGCTACTTCGGGCCATTTTTCGGCTACTTCGGGCCATTTTTCGGCTACTTCGGGCTACTTTTCAGCTACTTCGGGCCATTGTCCGGCTACTTCGGGCACTTTCGGCTACTTCGGGTCACTTTTCGGCTACTTCGGGCCATTTTTCGGCTACTTCGGGCACTTTTCGGCTACTTCGGGCCACTTTTCGGCTACTTCAGGCTACTTTTTGGCTACTTCGGGATACTTTCAGGCTACCTCGGGGCATTTTCCGGCTACTTCGGGCACTTTCCGCTACTTCGGGTCATTTTTCGGCTACTTCTGGCCAATTTTCGGCTACTTCGGGCCATTTTCGGCTACTTCGGGCCTTTTTTCGGCTACTTCGACTACATTTTGGCTACTTCGGGCTACATTTCGGCTACTTCGGCTACATTTGGGCTACTTCGGCTACATTTTAGCTACTTCGGGGTACATTTCAGCTAATTCGGGGCCATTTTTCGGCTACTTCGGGCAATTTTCGGCTACTTCGGGCCAATTTTCGGCTACTACGGCTACATTTCGGCTACTTCGGGCTACATTTCGGCTACTTCGGGCACTTTCAGCTACGTCAAGTCATTTTTCGGCTACTTCGGGCACTTTCGGCTACTTCGGGCCATTTTTCGGCTACTTCGGGCAATTTTCGGCTACTTCGGGCAATTTTCGGCTACTTCGGTCCATTTTTTGGCTACTTCGGGCCATTTTCCGTCTACTACGGGCACTTTCGGCTACTTCGGGTCATTTTTCGGCTACTTCGGGTCATTTTTCGGCTACTTCGGGTCATTTTTCGGCTACTTCGGGTCATTTTTCGGCTACTTCGGGCACTTTTCGGCTATTTCGGGCCATTTTTCGGCTACTTCAGGCCACCTTTCGGCTACTTCGGGCCATTTTCCGGCTACTTCGGGCACTTTCAGCTACTTCGGGCCATTTTTCGGCTACTTCGGCTACATTTTGGCTACTTCGGCTACATTTTGGCTACTTCGGGCTACATTTCGGCTACTTCGGGCTACATTTCGGCTACTTCGGGCCATTTTTTTGCTACGTCGGGGACTTTCGGCTACTTCGGGCTATATTTCGGCTACTTCGGGCCATTTTTCGGCTACTTCGGGGCAATTTTCGGCTACTTCGGAGCAATTTTCGGCTACTTCGGGCCAATTTTCGGCTACTTCGGCTACATTTCAGCTACTTCGGGCTACAT
>CAXKVW010001253.1:22500-24313 GCA_964058825.1 Carex arenaria | reverse complement strand
CGGCTACTTCGGCTACATTTTGGCTACTTCGGCTACATTTTGGCTACTTCGGGCTACATTTCGGCTACTTCGGGCTACATTTCGGCTACTTCGGGCCATTTTTTTGCTACGTCGGGGACTTTCGGCTACTTCGGGCTATATTTCGGCTACTTCGGGCCATTTTTCGGCTACTTCGGGGCAATTTTCGGCTACTTCGGAGCAATTTTCGGCTACTTTGGGCCAATTTTCGGCTACTTCGGCTACATTTCAGCTACTTCGGGCTACATTTCGGCTACTTGGGGCACTTTCAGCTACGTCAGGTCATTTTTCGGCTACTTCGGGCACTTTCGGCTACTTGGGGACATTTTTCGGCTACTTCGGGCAATTTTCGGCTACTTCGGGCCATTTTTCGGCTACTTCGGGCTACTTCTCGGCTACTTCGGGCACTTTTCGGCTACTTCGGGCCATTTCTCGGCTACTTCGGGCTACTTTTTGGCTACTTCGATCCATTTTCCGGCTACTTTGGGCACTTTCGGCTACTTCGGGCACTTTCGGCTACTTCGGGTCATTTTTCGGCTACTTCGGCTACATTTCGGCTACTTCGGGCTACATTTCGGCTACTTCGGGCTACATTTCGGCTACTTCGGGGACTTTTGGCTACTTCTGGCCATTTTTTTGCTACGTCGGGAACTTTCGGCTACTTCGGGCCATTTTTCGGCTACTTCGGGCCAATTTTCGGCTAGTTCGGCTACATTTCGGCTACTTCGGGCTACATTTCGGCTACTTCGGGCTACATTTCGGCTACTTTGGGCCATGTACACTCCCATTTGTGCACATGAGGGGGCACCCTTCTTGAAAATCTTGCCCCCCTAATAGGGAATATGCATTTTTAGGCTCTAGCCACCCCTTGGGTTACCACCCCCTCCAAATCCCCCATGTTAAAAATAAGGGTGTTGAACTATTTTTTTACCCGATTTTTCGACCGGTTTCACTTCTTATCCAATTTTTTTTTTAAATTTCAAATTTTCTGAAAATTTCAAATTTTTTGAAAATTTCAAATTTTTTCGAATTTCAAATTTTTTCGGAAATCAATTTTTTTCAAATTTCAATTTTTTTCTAATTTCAAAATTTTTCAAATTTCAAAATTTTCAAATTTCAAAATTTTTCTCGAATTTCAAAATTTTTAATTTTTTCGTGGCAACCCCGGCTCGGACTCCCGCTGCACCGACGCTGGGGGCTGTCAGCACCGACGCTGGGGCTGTCCGCACTAACGCTGGGGGCTGTCACACTAACGCTGGGTGCTGTCAGCCCCGACACTGGGGCTGTCAGCACTAACGCTGGGCGCTGTCAGCACCGACGCTGGGGCTATCAGCACCGACGCTGGGGCTTCCCAGATTTTTTCCCCGTTTTTTTTTTGTTCACTTCAAATTTTTTTGAAATTTCAATTTTTTTCAAATTTCAAATTTTTTTCAAAGCTCAATTTTTTTTTTCGTGGCAAACCCGGGTCGGACTATCGCTGCACCGACGCTGGGGGCTGTCAGCACTAACGCTGGGGGCTGTCAACCTAACGCTGGGCGCTGTCAGCCCCGACGTTGGGGGCTGTCACACTAACGCTTGGCGCTGTCAGCCCCGACGCTGGGGCTGTCAGCGCTAACGCTGGGGGCTGTCAGCACCGACGCTGGGGCTGTCCGCACTAACGCTGGGGGCTGTCACACTAACGCTGGGCGCTGTCAGCCCCGACGCTGGGGCTGTCAGCACTAACGCTGGGCGCTGTCAGCACCGACGCTGGGGCTTCCCAGATTTTTTCCCCGTTTTTTTTTTTGAAATTTCAAAT
>CAXKVW010001253.1:10000-12500 GCA_964058825.1 Carex arenaria | reverse complement strand
TAATTCGGGGCCATTTTTCGGCTACTTCGGGCCAATTTTCGGCTACTACGGCTACATTTCGGCTACTTCGGGCTACATTTCGGCTACTTCGGGCACTTTCAGCTACGTCAAGTCATTTTTCGGCTACTTCGGGCACTTTCGGCTACTTCGGGCCATTTTTCGGCTACTTCGGGCAATTTTCGGCTACTTCGGGCAATTTTCGGCTACTTCGGTCCATTTTTTGGCTACTTCGGGCCATTTTCCGTCTACTACGGGCACTTTCGGCTACTTCGGGTCATTTTTCGGCTACTTCGGGTCATTTTTCGGCTACTTCGGGCACTTTTCGGCTATTTCGGGCCATTTTTCGGCTACTTCAGGCCACCTTTCGGCTACTTCGGGCCATTTTCCGGCTACTTCGGGCACTTTCAGCTACTTCGGGCCATTTTTCGGCTACTTCGGCTACATTTTGGCTACTTCGGGCTACATTTCGGCTACTTCGGGCTACATTTCGGCTACTTCGGGCCATTTTTTTGCTACGTCGGGGACTTTCGGCTACTTCGGGCTATATTTCGGCTACTTCGGGCCATTTTTCGGCTACTTCGGGGCAATTTTCGGCTACTTCGGAGCAATTTTCGGCTACTTTGGGCCAATTTTCGGCTACTTCGGCTACATTTCAGCTACTTCGGGCTACATTTCGGCTACTTGGGGCACTTTCAGCTACGTCAGGTCATTTTTCGGCTACTTCGGGCACTTTCGGCTACTTGGGGACATTTTTCGGCTACTTCGGGCAATTTTCGGCTACTTCGGGCCATTTTTCGGCTACTTCGGGCTACTTCTCGGCTACTTCGGGCACTTTTCGGCTACTTCGGGCCATTTCTCGGCTACTTCGGGCTACTTTTTGGCTACTTCGATCCATTTTCCGGCTACTTTGGGCACTTTCGGCTACTTCGGGCACTTTCGGCTACTTCGGGTCATTTTTCGGCTACTTCGGCTACATTTCGGCTACTTCGGGCTACATTTCGGCTACTTCGGGCTACATTTCGGCTACTTCGGGGACTTTTGGCTACTTCTGGCCATTTTTTTGCTACGTCGGGAACTTTCGGCTACTTCGGGCCATTTTTCGGCTACTTCGGGCCAATTTTCGGCTAGTTCGGCTACATTTCGGCTACTTCGGGCTACATTTCGGCTACTTCGGGCTACATTTCGGCTACTTTGGGCCATGTACACTCCCATTTGTGCACATGAGGGGGCACCCTTCTTGAAAATCTTGCCCCCCTAATAGGGAATATGCATTTTTAGGCTCTAGCCACCCCTTGGGTTACCACCCCCTCCAAATCCCCCATGTTAAAAATAAGGGTGTTGAACTATTTTTTTACCCGATTTTTCG
This sequence comes from Carex arenaria, assembly GCA_964058825.1. NCBI lineage: Eukaryota > Viridiplantae > Streptophyta > Magnoliopsida > Poales > Cyperaceae > Carex > Carex arenaria. The sequence continues at coordinate 11,134 of CAXKVW010001253.1, read as the reverse complement.
ACCGGTTTCACTTCTTATCCAATTTTTTTTTTAAATTTCAAATTTTCTGAAAATTTCAAATTTTTTGAAAATTTCAAATTTTTTCGAATTTCAAATTTTTTCGGAAATCAATTTTTTTCAAATTTCAATTTTTTTCTAATTTCAAAATTTTTCAAATTTCAAAATTTTCAAATTTCAAAATTTTTCTCGAATTTTCAATTTTCGGCTACTTCGGTCCATTTTTTGGCTACTTCGGGCCATTTTCCGTCTACTACGGGCACTTTCGGCTACTTCGGGTCATTTTTCGGCTACTTCGGGTCATTTTTCGGCTACTTCGGGCACTTTTCGGCTATTTCGGGCCATTTTTCGGCTACTTCAGGCCACCTTTCGGCTACTTCGGGCCATTTTCCGGCTACTTCGGGCACTTTCAGCTACTTCGGGCCATTTTTCGGCTACTTCGGCTACATTTTGGCTACTTCGGCTACATTTTGGCTACTTCGGGCTACATTTCGGCTACTTCGGGCTACATTTCGGCTACTTCGGGCCATTTTTTTGCTACGTCGGGGACTTTCGGCTACTTCGGGCTATATTTCGGCTACTTCGGGCCATTTTTCGGCTACTTCGGGGCAATTTTCGGCTACTTCGGAGCAATTTTCGGCTACTTTGGGCCAATTTTCGGCTACTTCGGCTACATTTCAGCTACTTCGGGCTACATTTCGGCTACTTGGGGCACTTTCAGCTACGTCAGGTCATTTTTCGGCTACTTCGGGCACTTTCGGCTACTTGGGGACATTTTTCGGCTACTTCGGGCAATTTTCGGCTACTTCGGGCCATTTTTCGGCTACTTCGGGCTACTTCTCGGCTACTTCGGGCACTTTTCGGCTACTTCGGGCCATTTCTCGGCTACTTCGGGCTACTTTTTGGCTACTTCGATCCATTTTCCGGCTACTTTGGGCACTTTCGGCTACTTCGGGCACTTTCGGCTACTTCGGGTCATTTTTCGGCTACTTCGGCTACATTTCGGCTACTTCGGGCTACATTTCGGCTACTTCGGGCTACATTTCGGCTACTTCGGGGACTTTTGGCTACTTCTGGCCATTTTTTTGCTACGTCGGGAACTTTCGGCTACTTCGGGCCATTTTTCGGCTACTTCGG
>CAXKVW010001252.1:0-34534 GCA_964058825.1 Carex arenaria | reverse complement strand
AAATTCTAACGGGCCAAGGCCCAAGGGAAACTACCTCCCCAGAGCTGATCCCCTCCGCTCAATTGAAGTAATGCACAACTGTTAAATCAGACGATCCAAATTCGTTAGAATCTCAATTAAATCTTTCCCAGTGACTCGTGCACAATCTATGCTGCTTTAAGATGAATTATTTTAATAGGCAATCGGGTTAAAAAACAAGGAAATCCAACATGCATGCATCCTTTAGCTGTCTTGTCAGATCAAAGAAAATAATCATGCAAAATGGGATGACTTTATTATTTGTACAACATGTGTGAAATATACATACAAATTAATATGCGACATAAAAAAAATAACTAGACATATAAACAATTTGAAATGAATCAAAAGAGAAACATATTGGCTTCAAGAAGAAATAACTATTTTGTTATGAAAATGGTATTTAGGGAAAAGTGCAACCCCCCCCCCCCAACGCGTATCCTCGGCAATAACTCAAAAAGAATCTTTTGAGTTAATGAATCTCAACAGTTTGATTTTAAATGGAACCAATTCAGCTCCTGCCAATGACATAGGGGGTTTTTCAATATTAGTGCAGATCTAGTTTGCACGAATCTTGAAACAAATCAGACGGTTGAGATTTATTAACTCAAAAGATTCCCTTTTGAGTTAATGCAGAGGATACGCGTCCCCCCCCCCCCCCCCACCCAACACCCTTCTTCCTTTCCGTTTTTTTTTTAGGGTAAGGCAGATGATGGGATCCAATACCGCATCTAATAGTATACATGTTAGTTCTGAGTAGATAGGTCGTACCAACTCACAACTTATTTGTGAGATATCGGATCTCAGGACGAATGCATGTCACAAGCATTTGAGAATTCTTTAATTATATATGTTTTTAACTTCTCACATAATATATTGTTACAAGATATATCAAAAAACTGCTTCAAAAATACAAATTATACTTTTGTTTGTCTCTGTTTCCTTTATTTATTTTTTATAACACAGGCGCTTAAATGCTTGTTTAGATAATATTATTCGAAGCGGAAAAACTAGTTTTTGTTACAATAATTGCATGAGAGACCTTGTTGAATGGATCTTTAGTACCTTCTGACTACAGATTTTTTTTTTTCATTAGAGACTTCAATAGTATTTGTAGAACTTGGGGCAATATTTTCTGCTGGATTATAATTAAATGATTGAGCATATATATATATATATATGAGTAGAACTAGGGTGCTCCTAAGTTCACCCAACCTCTTGTGAACTTGACTCTAAAATATATCGAATCGACTTTAAACGATGAATCCAAACAGTTGAAATTCTTCTACCTAATGATTGATGCGTCTACATGTGAAAATTTTAAAGTTTCGAATTAATTTAATATAGAGTCAAGTGGTCAAAGGAGTCCAAAAAATGAATGCATTAAAATTAATTTATAAACCATAAACTTTGACCACTTGACTCTATATTAAATTAATTTGAAACTTTAAAATTTTCACATATAGACGCATCACTCATTAGGTAGAAGGGTTTCAACTGTTTGGATTCATCGTTTAAAGTCGATTCGATATATTTTAGAGTCAAGTTCACAAGAGGTTTGATGAACTTAGGAGCACCCTAGTTCTACTCTATATATATATATAGAATTGGGCTATGGTAATCTATAGAGTAAAACAAGTTTTTACTCTATGGCACTATATTTTCATTTTAAAAATGTAAACATCCGATCCGAACCGTTCAACATGTTCTTCATATTAAAATGTGCTTGGAGACCAAATTTTACATTTTTTGAAATTTTTTTACTATTTATTAAGCCACTTTGAAAATCGCAGATCCGATGGTCCAGAAATTTTTACTGTTTTTTACTATTCACAGTGGATCTTGGATTTTCAAAGTGGCTTAATAAATAGTAAAAAAATTCCAAAAAATGTGAAATTTAGTCTCCAAGTACATTTAAATATGAAGAACATGTTGAGCGGTTCAGATCGGCTATTTGAATTTTGAAAATAGAGATATAACGTAGAGTACAAACTCTTTTTACTCTATAGAGTACCATAGTCGGACTCTATATATATATATATATACTAGTATCGTGCCCGTGCGTTGCAACGAAAACATATTATGAATTGTATATTGTTATGTATGATTGTCTTAATTAAGTGATCTAATTTAAATTTAAAATATTTGACAATTTATGTATTAAATAGGGTGCGGTCCATAAATGTGTAGAACAATTTAGGCAAATATCAAATTATTGATGGACTGATGCTAAGATTTGTAAGAAAGAAGAATTGTTGTCCAGAGGTTTGTGGGCCGTACTAATTTTGATGCAGCTGCACAAAAAACCTCGGTTTATTTGACTGATAACCAAAGGTTTGTGCAGCTGCACAAAACTCTGTTAAATTCAGGAAAGGCAGTTATGTAGATGCATCTAACTGTTTGTGCAGTCGTATAGAATTTTGTGTGGCCGCACACGTAGTGCCAGATTTGTTACCCTATATAAGGATGGGTTCCCAAGACACAAGATACAACACACAACTCAGTTATTTTATACATAATCAAAGTGTCTTATCTTCTTCTTCCACCATCAAATAACAAAAAAAAAAGAAATCCATTAAGGAAATTGGAGAGGATTTCTCGAGAGCCACATCTTGATGTCTTGGAAGGTTTAATCCACAACTATACGACGTACCGGCGAGAAGGACTTCTTGTTGCTGAAGACTTGTCTCATGCACATAAAGATAGTTCTTCGCAATTGAGAATTTCATGACAAACGTCATGGAATCAGATATTGCATTCCGCACTTATTTTTATATTTTATGAGTCGACTTTGGCATATGACAGTCCATAAGTTAAGATGGTAATTGTTTATTCTTTTTCAGGATGTAAGTGTTTGATCCCTATATGAGATGTAAGTGTTTAATCTCTAAATAAGGTGTAATTGTTTGGTCTTTTATGATCCCAATATTTTTCACGATTTGATTGTTGATTGTTTGCTAGTGAAGTTGGTGTGGTGAATGGAGTACTCATGGTGTAATATAATTGTATTGAAATTAGAGATTTCAGTTTTTAGTTGTTTCATTAATATTTTTTTTAATTTAGACAGAGAGATAATTTTTAAAAAGTAAAATATTGAAAATGTGTATTAATTTATTTCCTACCATATTATTATAAATATTTATTTTCTAAACAATATTACAGGTAGTTATCTTTTCATAGTTATTAACTTATTTTTATATTAATTAATTATAAAGAATTGCATTAGCATTGTATCGGATATTTATACAGGTACCGAGTCGAATTCGGTTGTGGGTCTAATAATTAAATTAAACTTATATTCTAATTATTACAATATCGGTTCCAATTTGGATATATGAGTATTAATTTTGTAATTGTATCTATAATTTAATCAATTATATTTTTTAAATTAGATCTGGATCGGTTCTGGTTCAGTACCAGGTCGGAACCAAATAAACGGATAGAAGTAGCAACACTAAATTGATGTTTTCGTTTTATGGGTAAATTAAGTCCATCAAGAATTATTCAAGCCCTATCAAAAGGACTTCTGATTTTTAAGTCTTCAATTTTATAAGATAGAAACTCAAATTAAGAAGGATGAAAAAAAAATGCAAATCAAGTTTCAATTTATTGGGAGTTGATGAATTATATGAGGTCACGCATGAGAGCATCTTATCTTATACACCAGTAAATCAAGCTATTATTGTAGATATTTAATAGTAAATTGTTTAAAAAAAAATGCAAATCAGGTTTCAATTTATTGGGAGTTGATGAATTATATGAGGTCACGCATGAGAGCATCTTATCTTATACACCAGTAAATCAAGCCATTCTAGTAGATATATACTAGTAAATTGTTTAAAAAAAATTAAATTTAAAAAAAGGAGTGGTGGAAAAGACAGATGCCACCACTGAGATAAAAAAAAGTTTGATCTAAGAATTTACGACGTCGTAGCCTCTTTGATCTTAATCAACACACTAATTGTCAATACAAGTTACCTATCAAGTCAATAATTGTTACCCGTTTTCCAAAAAGTAACACATACTGTAATTTCTACGCAGAAACCAGATACAATCAAAAAGTTTCTTCATAAAACCAGTGCTTAGAATTGGGCTTATTTTGAAACTTCCAATCAAGGTTACATATACTAAGACCTTGACAGCGACCAATCCTGAATCCAAATATTATCATCGGTAGGTGAATTTTCTAAAAGTTTCTCGGGTAAATTTTCCGGTCAATTTGATTGGGGGCTAATGGAAATGAATATGAAATTAAACCGTTTGGTTTTTTTTTTTTTTTCAAAAAAAACGCATACAATTAGAATAGAAATAATTAAGGGAATTCATGGGTATATATATTATGGCTTTCAAGTGTAATAAAGAAATATAAATTGTTGAGTAGAGAGACAAATAAATTCAAATATAATTTTATTATATATATTAAAAATACTACATCACACTTTTATAACACAAACTCTCTCTACCATGCACACCATATATATTAATTACTTAGACCTAGACTCTTTAATTAGTACAATATTCACCTACTACATGAATATATACTCTTGCTAAACCTCCAACGAACTACTACTCATATGAAGAGGAACTTTATTTTTTAATATCAAACGGACAGTCAAAATCCCATATTTATACTTGCCGTGGATAATCTAGAACCAATTAAATTATTAATTGTTTTAAAATATCTAGAGAAAATATTTAGTCAAAATATATAGAATTATCAGTACAATATATATATATATATATATGAGATGGACTATGGTACTCTACGGAGTAAAACGTCTTGGTACTCTACGCTATATCTCCATTTTAAAAATCCAAACACCCGATCCGAACCGTTGAACATGTTCTTCATATTGAAATGTGCTTGGAGACTAGATTTTACATTTTTTGGAATTTTTTTGCTATTTATTAAGCCACTTTGAAAATCTCAGATCTGCTGTGAACAGTACAAAACAGTAAAAATTTCTGGACCATCGGATCTGAGATTTTCAAAGTGGCTTAATAAATAGCAAAAAAATTCCAAAAAATGTAAAATTTGGTCTCTAAGCACATTTCAATATGAAGAACATGTTCAACGGTTCAGATCGGATGTTTGAATTTTTAAAATGGAGATATAGTGCCGTAGAGCACCGAGCCATGGTACTCTATAGAGTACCATAGCCCAACTCTATATATATATATATATATGTATGAGTACGGCTAACGTGCTTCCGGAAGTATATCGACGATATACTTCCGGCCTCTTAAAACCTATCGAATCGGCTTTAAACGACAAATCCAAACCGTTAGATGTTCAATCTATATTAAAATGTGCTTGGAGACCAAATTTTACATTTTTTGGAATTTTTTTGCTATTTATTAAACCGGTTTGAAAACCGCTGTTTTTATTAAACTTCTGGAGCATTGAAAACAGCGGTTTTCAAACCGGTTTAATAAATAGCAAAAAAATTCCAAAAAATGTAAAATTTGGTCTCCAAGCACATTTTAATATAGATTGAACATCTAACGGTTTGGATTTGTCGTTTAAAGCCGATTCGATAGGTTTTAGAGGCCGGAAGTATATCGTCGATATACTTCCGGAAGCGCGTTAGCCGTACTCTATATATATATATATATATATATTTAAGATAAAAAACTATTTTAAGTCAAATATATATATATATATATATATATATATATATATATATATATATATATTTATATATCCAATTCTAGAAAATTGGCTAAAAGAATGAACGAAATATAATTATTTATTAAATCTGGATTTTGAGCTCAGAGTTCAATGTTTCCTATATATATAATGTTGGAATTTCCAGGAAGCTACACAGCAGGCATGTACTGTATATATACGGATACTTTCTTTTCTGGGCTATATATACCCCCATTCTCTCAAACCTAACTCTGTACCAACCACTATTCTTTTATCAAGTAAAGAATTTCCAGAGAGGCCTGTTCGTTAAAAAATATAATTTCTACAATGGTAATAAGAAGCCTACACTACATGCATGCCCTACGTGGACCTACATGCATGCTTCCTTTTGTTTTCTTTATGACATGCATGCGCGCAGTTTGTTAATTTTCAAGGTGCTCATCTGAATTGTATGCTTATTTCTTTTAACAGTCGATGTGCTCAGATGATTCCGAGATACTGTTTTTGAAATTTGAGAACCGGTGCCCATGCAAAGGCTGTCCAACCCAAATTCGCCGCGCTATTGTGACTTTTGATGGTCTAGATCTCTCTCCTCCTCCAATTTGATTATATGCACTTATGCTTATGCTGATGCTGATATATATGATCTCTGTTAATAAACACTACGTGTGTTTTATTATATTTGATATATATATATATAGTTGTATATGTATACTAGACTTTTAGTATAGCCAAAATTACCTTTCTTTAATTAATTCCAATGAAGTTTCTGAAAGTACAAACTTTGCTTCTTTTTTTGAATACTTTCTGCAAGTATTATTATGTATATATTGATTATATGGTTGAATTAATTGTGAAAATATCATTAGGTGTTAGAGAAACAAGAAGTGTCGATTACGATAAGGGAACTGCTGAATTGATTGTAAACGCAGAGATCGCAAAAAACCCGCAAAAATTATGCAATTGGATTCTGAAGGAGACGAGGAAGCATGCATATGTCGACAACACATACAACACATCTTACCTAGTAACTATATCATCTCTAGCTATCTTTTCTTTTTTTTATTCTATATGAAGCAAAAAAGTATTTAAATTCTCAAACACTGAAATTAGGCCTGATTTATATGAATAGAATAGAATCCCTCATAAACCACCAAGTAAAACAATTATCTTATAATTACATTTAAGGGTGATGATATGATCATATCGATCCTTGTTCTCTAAAATGTTCTCAAATTGAGGAAAACTTTACATGTCAATAAAAGAATCTATACATATATATATTATGGTATTGTATATATGATCTGACAAATGATGTGTTAAATATTGGTTAAAGGATATCCAACTTTTTATATATAGGTTGACCAAATTTTATGTTTTCATTAATATATATACATATATAGAGAGAGATAGATGGGTTATGGTGAGTTGCGAAGTAAGGATCTTGTTTTACTTCACATTCATATCTCCGTTTTCAAAGACTAAATAGTTGATCCGAACCGCTCAACAAGATGTTTATATTAAAATATGCTTGGAGACTAAATTTTACATTTCTTGAAATTTTTGTACTATTTTTAAAATATGTAGAAAACCGTTGTTTTTGAATGGTTCAAAACCATTAAAAATAGTTATGTTGAAATATTTAGAAAAAAATAGTTATGTTGAAATATTTAGAAAAAATAGTACAAAATTTCCAAAAATGTTAAATTTGGTCTCCAAGCACATTTCAATATAAATATCTTATTGAACTGTTCGGATCGACTGTTTGGTCTTTGAAAACGGAGATATGAGTGTGAAGTAAAACAAGATTCTTACTTTGCAACTCACCATAGCCCCCCCCCCCCCTCTCTCTCTCTCTCTCTCTCTCTCTCTCTGTATATATATATATGAGACTAAACATGACACATATTCATAATTTTGTCACCTGATGCATATTTATCACTTATTGATATTAAAAATATCTCATGTACTTCCACAACATGTGGAATGTTTAATATAATTGGAGACAAAATATGTCACTTGTTACGTACTCAGCCGTTAAGCAACCTATTTTTCGTAAGATTAAATACGTCACTTTTTCTTTACCAGTTCTTTTTGCTTGTGCCAACATGCCACTTGATGTGGCTGTTTTATAATCTTTAATTAATTACAAATATTTTTACTCTGTAAAAAATTTCTGGGCCTTGCATAATTGCTATATATCTAAAGCGTATCATACTAAAACAGTATAACAGTGACGAGTAGTTAAAAAAAAAAATTAAAGATTGAAGTAGTAAAGGTCTGCTCTCGTTGTTTCAGCATGAAGACAGCCATTGCCATGGAGAGAGAGAAGAAAAAATAGTTTTCGGGGAACACAGAGAAAGGGAGGTTCGTATTACTAGGTACTACTAGCAGATGAAGCAAACAGATCGAGTATTTTACTATTTTGCATTATTTTATTATTCAGTGCTTAAATATTGTATTATATATTTGGAGTGTAGTATTGTTAAGGTTATCAGATTTAATAAGGTTTGCTTGTTCTTTACCTTATTAATTACTTGTAGCATGCAATTAATTAATGTGTGGGTAATATATAGTTGTAATAAGAAAGTTTGCATCATTATACAGTTCTTAATTTACTGTTACTTAGTCATATATTCATCATTAATTTCCTTGTGGGAATTAAGACTTTAACTACCCATTTCAATCTAAAAGAGATCCTTTTGATAGGTGCTTTTTGGCAGTCAAAGGATCTCTTTTGATAGGTGCTTTTTATATTTCCAAGGACAATAAAATTGATAAATTTGTGAGTTTGTAAAGTTTAGAAGGGTATATATGATATTACGAATTTTAGATGGAAAAATACGTAATTTCCAAGTTTTTGAGTGGTATACATGAAATCCTCCACCCCCCCCCCCCCCCCCCCCCCCCCCCAAACCAAAAAAAAAGTTTGAAAAATACTATCAAATATATGTCAATTAATTGAGTCAATAAAGAGATCACATGGGATAGCAGTAACTCTAAATTTAAAGGGAAATTTTTTTCTTTGACACTCCAAAACTTGGAAATTAGTTATTTGTCACTCTAAAACTTAAAATTAATTATTTGTCACTCCAAAGTTATGAAATTAAGCTAATTGCCACCTTTATACACTAAATTCAGATTTTTGATTGAATTTATTCTGAAAAAGAGAGTATAAAAAAATATATTTTAGTATTTCCAATACTACCCTTAAATTATTTCATTGAACATTACTAATTCTCTTGCCCTCCGCCTCATTTCTCTTTGCCGCTCTTCTTCTTCAATCACCCCTTCCAACTACCCTCTGCATACACGCCATCAGTGCCTTCCAACAGCGATTAGTACCTAATTCTCTTGCCCCAATTCTAGAGAATTCCAAGCATCTCTTTTCTTTTTGTGCGCTCACGCTCTTCTCCGTGTTTTCGACGCAAAGGCAAAGCACATATTCTTTCGCGCTCTTCTCCGTGCTTGCGCTCTTTATTTGTTTGATAAAAGCGAGTAGTAAATCTTCCCTTAATCTGCTGATCAAATTTGTATAAATTGTTAGCATATGTTTTTCTTTACTCTTCTTTACTAAGCAAATTGGGCTGCACCTTGGTTGGTCTCCTCGTGACCTTTCTGAATTGGGGGTTTGATAAGAAAAAATATTAGCTTGGAGGATGGGGACTCAAGGAGAATGGCGCACTGTCTCCCACCGAAGGCCAACTGCCACTGCGACCGCCGCCGTTAACCAAAGCCCACCACCGCAACCACAACCGTTCAAACCTTTCGTTACCAAGCCCACCTATGCTGACATGGCGCGCCGCCCACCTACCTCACCCCCTCCTTCTCAAAAGGTATCACCCACTTCCAGCAATCTCTCTTCACCTAAAACCCCCACCAGCCCAGCTTACTACATTTCGCCACACAGTCCAGCCCGTTTGAGGTTTCCACCGTCACCTCGATATACTGAATGGAAGGGCCGCTGTTTTAACTGCTGTCGAATGGGACATAACGTGGCACGCTGCAGAAATCCGAAGAGGTGTGGGAAGTGCTGGGGAGAAGGTCATATTGGCTCCAAATGCCCTAACCAGGTGAGTCCGACGGCACCGCCATTCCAGGAGCCTACTGCTCATACCCTCACCAAGAAAACAGAGCCTTCATTTGATGACTTGCTCCAAGCACCAATCATTCCTAAACCCATGCCTGAAGACCGGCCTCAAAAATCTCTTATCTTTGTTGAACGAGATGCGGAGTACTTCCAGGAACTTACAAAACTAGAGGGTGCAGTTGTGATGTACAATCCAGGATTAGAAATTGATCTCAGCATTGAGCAGGTGGCACAATATGCAGCTCGATCAAATCTGGTTAGGGAGGATGAGATATCCATTGGAGTTATGACAAAATCGAGATATGTCATTATCCTACCTCATGGCCTTGCGCCGGAGACGTTCATTAAGGCTATCCCACTAGACATATGGGAAGCAGGATTCTCATTCTATCAATGGACTCCACTGGATGATGCGAAGACGGTAATGCCTTGCTATAAGGTCCTCATAGATTTGGTGGGCATCCCGCTTGATTTGTTTAGGGAGAAGAAGGTAATCCGGGCAACAAGTTCTATTGGTACTTATTTGGGCACGGTGGCCCAGCCAATGGAGGGAGATGTAGCCATATGGACGGTAGTGGTAGCCACCTCAAGTTTATCTTTAGTGCCTAGGGAGATTGGATATATAGTGGGAGGACTGGAAATACCGGTTGAAGTCATACCTAGGACTTGGATTCATTGTCCTCTGTATAAACCGGGTGATATGGTTCAGAGGAAGGACAAATATAAACCGGTGTTGTCGGAGAAGACCAAGCCGGCATTCCCGGTGACATCTCCACCGTCCACGTCTTCTGAGGAGGAAAATTTACAGTTTAATGGGGAGGCGTATCGTATGTCTCGAGAGATGCTGCTGCACCTCTGTCAGGATCGAGAGCTGGCCGATCTGCCGGAAAAGGTCAGGGTGGCACTGCAGGAACAGCCGGTGCCCGACACCACAGGGGGACACATTGCTGCGGCCACAGTTAATCCAAACGTACAAGTGACACAGCCACTGGTCGTAGTTGATCCAGTGCAATCCCAAAATGTGCCGTTAGAACATTCAGTTCCCATAACCCAAGAAGTGGTTCAAGATACGTATGAGGCGGGTAGAGATTCGGTGCCAAATGACCCGCCTCAATTCTATGAGGTCCCCGTTGAGTTGCAGTTGGTCACTGTTCAAGCAAATCATTTTGGGAAAGAGCCTCCCACGCCGCCAGCGGCTGCGCATGCGTCAATCAGGGGCAAATCCCGAGAAGAACTTTCCAAATATCCGCCTCGTATTCTTCAAAGGGGAAAAGACAAATTGCTGGACTCTTGGGATTGTTCCAAAACAGGAGGTGGACCTGTTAAGGTATGTACAGTGTTCTCGCCGCGTGCCGTGCGACCCACTACTCGCCAAAAAAGGAAGAGTCAAGAAAATTCTGGACAGAGTCGGGCTAGGCCACGGGCTTCTAAGAAGAAGGCCCAAAAACAGGCCCATTTGGTAACTGACTCAGACGGCCTTGTAGAAGTTAAGGTGACCTACGAACACTGTTCTAGGTTGGCGGGTGACTTGGGCTTCCAGATCTCGCAGGTCCAACAGGCCTTGCAAATTGATAATGAGGAGCGGGCTCAAACTATGATTGAGGAGATAGGAGGAGCGGTCAAAGATGGGCCTGCAGAGAATCAACTAGCCGAAAATACACTGGGAATGGGCTCGGCGCGCGATTCCCACCTGGGCCCCTCTGCTTTGGAGCAAGATTTAGACCAGGGGGAACACTTAACTGATTTTGACCCTGATTCTGAGGATGAGCTCGACTCTGATTTTGACTAGTATAGTCACTGGAGGCGAGTCATAAAGTTTGATGTATCTCAAGGTTTCTTAATGGAATACAAAAAACTAAAAATCTTATCTTGGAACTGTAGGGAGTTGGGAAATTTAGACAAATGTCTTGTGGTGCGCAATAGTATAAGGTCATGTCGATGTGATGTTATATGTTTGCAGGAAACAAAATGGCCTGCTTTTGATTACTCTCTTGTCTCTTCTGTGCTTCCATCCTATTTCCAAAAGGATTGTTCTTATAAATTGGCTACAGGTTCATCAGGAGGACTGATGATATCTTGGAAGAAATCTTTTTGTTTGCTTAATTCTTGGACCTCAGCTCACACCATCTCAGTGATCTTAAGGCAACAGACTTTGGGCCATGTTTTCCAAATTACAAATGTTTACGGGCCTTTGTCTGAGGATGAACAGAAAAGGCTTTTTATCGAGGAGTTACGGAGTCAAGCTGTGTTAGTTAATGTTCCCTGGATGTTGGTAGGGGATTTCAATCTCGTTCGATGGTTGGTGGACCGTTCGGGGGATTTGAGGGGTTTTGGGTTGATGGATCAATTTAATGAGTTCATCTCGGATTATGCACTTATGGATGTCCCGTTAAAGAACAGGGCCTTCACTTGGTCCAATAAGCGACCCACTCCCACTTTTTCCAGATTGGATAGATTCTTTTTAACAGGTGAATGGGCAGTAAACTATCCGCAAGTTAATCTGACAGCACTTGAGGTTCTTATTTCGGATCATGCTCCTATGCTTCTCACTTGCAAGCAGTTAGCGACCGTTCAGCGATGCTTCAAATTTGAGAACATGTGGATGAGATATGGAGAGGTTGGCCAGATAGTGCGCAAGGCTTGGGAACCTCCTGTTGGGACCTTATCCGATATTTGCATCCAATCTAAAATAGATCAAATGCAGGGTTCCTTGACAAGATGGCATTTGCAGCACATGAGCAGGATTGAACAGGATTTGGGCGAATACAAAGGCCATATTTTGACTCTTGATAAATTAGAAGAAACAAGGGATTTGAACCACTCTGAATTCCTTTTTCGGCAAGAATGTAGGAAAAGTGCTTATCATCTCTCTACTTTAATCGAACAGAAATGGTCACAGAGGGCTCGCTGCAGATGGCTCACAGAGGGGGACAATAACTCACGTTTTTTCCACTCTTATGCATCCAATAGAATGCGTACCAACACTGTTTTATCTTTGGAAACGGATCAGGGTGTGGTCACTGACAAGGAACATATTCAAAGAGCTTTCTTTACCTATATGAAGGGTATTTTAGGAGTCAGAAGTGAGGTCCTACCATTCGATCCTACTGCTTTATATGAGCCGGAATTGAATTTACACAATCTACAGGACCCGATTTCAGAAAAGGAGATTGAGGAAACTGTCATGAGTTTGGCTAGCAACAGAGCTTCGGGCCCTGATGGGTTGCCGAATGAGTTTGCTAAATTTTACTGGAGGGACATAAAGAGTGCTATAATTCCTTTCATTCAAGGATTTTCTGATGGAACCATCAATATTGAGGCGTTAAACACGGCCAACATTGTTATGATTCCAAAAAAAGAAGACGCTTCACTATTGAAGGAATTCCGTCCCATCAGTATTATTAGCCTTGTACCAAAGATAATATCGAAATTGCTGGCCACCAGGCTCTCCAAGTTCCTTCCTGATCTTATTTCGGTCAATCAGACTGCCTTTGTACGGGGTCGTCAGATTTCAGAAAATTTTGTAGCACTGAGGGAGGTTTTGCAGCACATATCTCAGAATAAAAGGCGTGCGGTGCTACTGAAAATTGACTTCGCAAAGGCGTTTGATTCGGTCAATTGGGAGTTCTTATTTCTAGTACTCCGTGCAAGGGGGTTCCCAGAGAGATGGCTGGGTTGGGTGCGTTCTCTATTAAACACAGCAACATCAAGGATTGTGATTAATGGACAGAATTCTAAATTTTTCAAGCACCAGCAGGGACTCCGTCAAGGGGATCCTTTGTCTTCTATGTTATTCATTCTTGCTGCTGATGTGTTGCAAAGGATGCTTCAAAAGGCCGGTTGCTCTTTATCTGCTACAATTTCAAATAAAATCAAGGTTCCGATCTTACCGTTTCAATACGCGGATGATACCGCAATTGTGGTGGCCGGGGATACTTCATCTCTGGTAACAGTTAAACTCATTCTCCGCCTTTTTGCTCAGGTTTCGGTACTAAACATTAATTTTGATAAAAGCTCATTTGTTCCGTTCAATCTGCCATTCTCGAGAATTAAAAACACGGCGCTCATTCTAGGATGCTCCCAGGATTCACTGCCCATCTCTTACCTTGGAATGCCACTGTCTGTAACAAAGCCGAATAGACAGGCATTTCTCCATCTGCTGGATAAGATACAAAGAAGAGTTGAAGGTTGGAGAGGCAAGTTACTTTCTCGGGGTGGTAGAGTTCAGTTGATTAAATCAGTGCTTACCAGCGTGCCTATTTATATCATGACCTCGTTCCTTTTGCCTAAATGGGTTATAGGTAAAATAGAGCTAATGTGTAGAACATTTTTATGGGGAAAGTTAGAGGGACACGGGAGAGGAATTCATCTCCTCAATTGGGAAATATGTTGCTTGCCAAAGAAATATGGTGGATTGGGTCTCCCAAACCTGGAGGTTCGCAATACTTGTCTGCTAATGCGCTGGTGGTGGAAAGCAAACTACGAGAGACAGGGACTTTGGGCTGTGATTGCGACAAGTCTTAGATGTCTGTCCAATAATTCGGGTCCTCTGATTTGGATGGCTACTGGTTCCTTTTTCTGAAATCAATTACTCAGATTGAAACCTCTTTTCCATTGGTCTGCAGTATGGCATATAGGGGATGGTCGCTTGGTATCTTACTGGTATGATTCGTGGGGACTGCTGTAGCCGCTCAGAGCTATTAAAGATGGTCAATCGAGGCCGGTTAGGCAACTTCTTTCTGTTCATGAGATGCTTACTAGGTGGCCATTGGTATTACCACATGCTGTGCATGAAATCCCCGATTTTGTGGATGCCCGCGATGAATTATTCTGGCGATGGAGTAGTTCGGGTGCATACACATCGGCTTCCTTGTATGATATTCTTCTGTCAGGAGGGAGGGTGCAATGGGAGCATGCCCATCTTTGGAGAGCTTATGCTCCATCTAAGGTCAAGATCTTTGTGTGCTTGCTTTTGCAAAACAGGGTCCTGACACACGATGTTATGCTCAACAGGGGTTTCACATGTGATGCTCGCTGTGTCATGTGTCAGGCATGCGCAATGGAGTCCGCTTATCACCTGTTTTTCACTTGTGTATATGCACAGCAGGTGTGGACTTCACTCGGACACCTTGTGTGCACGGGGGCTGATGAGATGGATATATTGCATGAATCTTGGGTCCGGTACAGAAACCGGGTTGTAGAGCCTAAACGGGTTTGGATGACTCGGGTGATGGCAGTGTTATGGAGACTGTGGAAGCAGCGGAATGTGCGCATCTTCCGAAGGCACAGTAAGCCTCCTAATGTGTTGGCTAGAGACATTAAGGAGGAGACGAGTATGTGGCTTATGTATTGTAAACCTACGGCTGTTACGAGGTTGCTACATGGAACCGGATTGTGACAAGTAGTAGTTGAATAGTTAGTAGTATATTGGCTGTTCTAAGCACATTTCCTTTATGTACACCTGGTAGCATCTACCTAGTTTTCAAAAAAAAAAGATATAATTTGTTGATTTTTCCAATCAAAAATCTGAATTTAGTGTATAAACGTGGCAATAAGCTTAATTTCATAACTTTGGAGTGGCAAATAACTAATTTTAAGTTTTGGGATGGCAAATAACTAATTTTCAAGTTTTGGAGTGACAAAAAAAAAAATTCCCAAATTTAAATAGTTCGGTTTATGCATACTTCATCAGAAGATGGAAACCGAAGTACTTTATTATTAAACATTACACAAACATAATTAATTGTGCAATCATATAATAAATGCGATCACTCAGCTCAACCTTAAATGTACAAACAATCTTTGTTGCTTTCTACCAAGAACTTTATTTCAATCTGTCTCACAAATCAAATTTTTATTTCTCAAAACTATGCAATTGTAAAGTTTAAGAAAATAAATAAATGAGCTACATCATATAATAAATAAATTTTGTCTGACTGCCTTCGAGACAGAGCAGAATTTGAGGCTATAGATGCAGCATTTCTGGGTACTGCTGCTGCTGTAGTTTCTGTTTACTCTTCTGACTCTACTGATGCCACATCTTCTTATAACAGTTCAGCAGCGGTCTGATTTCTTAGCTTCTTTGGCATATACTGGTCTAGAGTTTAATGGGTTGTATATTAGTTCTAACATTGCTAGCTTTGATATTTTTGTTTAGATATCTCCTAAAGGCTTTACTTTTAGTGTGATTCTTATGTTTTTAGTTTTTTCTTGTACGTTTATGATGTACGAACTATGTTGTTTCATAATAAAACAGGTGGGCACTCCCCCACTTTATTCAAAAAAAGAAAAAAAAAAAAAAAAAACTACATCATTTAAAAGTAGGAACAATGTATTAATTAAAAAATAACATATATGACAGACAAAAACCAACAATTTTTAAAATCTGACTTTTAAATTAGAACTAAGAATATATATATAAGAGGTCAAATCAGTAAATATTTAGTGTATTAATTATACATTATAAATATCTTTCTTTTTATATAGTTATTAAAATTAAAGGAGACATGTACATAAACTTTTATTACACTTTTGATGTAAAATTAATGGAATTTGGGGCTGGACTCCCATGTTTCTCCTTCAAAAAAAAAAAAAAATTAAAGGAGAGACCGTCGTGTATTTTGACTGATATATACTGCTCCTAAAATTACGTTTAAATCAGAAATTAATGTACTGGGCTAAAAGTGTAAAAATCCATTGATAAAAAAGATCAAAAGAAAAGGACGTCAAATGATTTTTGTCCATTCATTATTATCATCGTGTGGATTGGATGAGATTCCACGAAAATTGGGTCTTAAGAACTTCGTTTTCAGTTTAATTTGGCGATTTTATCATGCTAAAATTTAGTCAAAACTTACTGTATGAAAATTGGACTTTTACAGGATGGTCTAATAATGCAAGTGATCAAAATTGAGACTTCTGCGGAGTGGTCAATGATTTTTGTTGAAATGTACAAATCAAAATCTGTACCTGATTAAGACCTTGATCGTTTAATTAAATTAACACGAAAACGGTTCTCTGATATTTTCCATGAGATTGCTCGGTCTTACATTTCATTTTCTGTATCATTTAAAATTAATAACCTGGCAGAGTACTCGTACGACACAGCTGAAATTATAATAAAGTAATTAGATGGCATTCGTTTTAAATTAAACAATACATCATAAAGTATAATATAGTAGCAACTCATAAACTAAGACAATGATTGAATCCATGGAGAAGAACTGCTAATCATTTTCTTAGATATTTTAGGGAGTCCGGCTAGTATGACTTCGGTGTCATATAACATTAATTTCAAAATTGATTGAATAGACTTCAAACGACTAATTTAAACTGTTCAAATTGATTTACTTTATGAGTGATGTGTTTAAATGCAATTTTTTTTTTATATTTTCGAGTTATTTTAGTATCAAATCAAGCTGTAAAAATGTTGAAAAATGAATGTATTAAAATTAACTGAAAAACTCACACATTTGACCGCTTCACTTGCAAGTACATATTCATATGGAGATCACGTTGAACGGTTCGGATTGACCGTTAGGATTTTGAAAACTCAAATACTAAGTTGTTGCACGGAGGACCTCTATGCTATGCATAGGACCTTAGCCAACTTCATATATATATGTATATATGGGATATGCTATGCTGAGTTGCGAAGTAAAACAACGTTTTACTTCACGCTCGTATTCCAATTTGAAAATCCAAATAAATGATCTGACCTGCTCAACATTTTCTTCATATTGAAATGTGCTTGGAGACTAAATTTTACACTTTTTGAATTTTTTTACTATTTATTAAGCCACTTTGAAAATCGCAGATCCGGATGAACAGTAAAAACAATAAAATTTTCTGGACCATTAAATCGGTGATTTTCAAAGTGGCTTAATAAATAGTAAAAAAATGTAAAATTTGGTCTCTAAGCACATTTCAATATGGAGAACATGTTGAGCGGTTCGGATCGGTTGTTTGAATTTTCAAAATAAAAATATGAGTGGAAAGTAAAAATGACATCTTACTTCGCAACTCACCATAGCCCATCCCATATATATATACAGAGAGAGAGAGAGAGAGATGGGCTAACTTGCTTTGGGAAGTAAAGAGGGTGTTTTACTTTCCGCTCATATCTCTATTTTCAAAGTTCAAATAATCAATCCGAACCATTAGATGTGATCTCCATATTGAAATATGCTTAATTGGAGACCAAATTTTACATTTTTTTGGAATTTTTTTACTATTTATTAAGCCACTTTGAAAATCACTAATCTGGTGGTCCATAATATTTTACTGTTCATTCAAATTTTCATATTTTCAAAGTGGCTTAATAAATAGTAAAAAAAATCTAAAAAATGTAAAATTTGGTCTCCAAGCACATTTCAATATGGAGAACATGTTAGAAGTTTCGAATTGACTATTTAAACTTTGAAAATGGAGATTTGAGCGGAAAGTAAAACACCATCTTTACTTCTCAAAGCAAGTTAGCCCATCTCTCTCTCTCTCTCTCTCTCTCTCTCTCTATATATATATATATATATAGTGTGGCTAAATTGCTACTAGTAGCACTTCGACCGAAGTGCTACTGGGGTCATATTTTAGTATTTGATGTTCAAACAACAAATCCAAACCGTTAGATGTTCAATCTATATTAAAAATGTGCTTGGAGACCAAATTTTACATTTTTTGAAAAAATTTTACTATTTATTATGCTGGTTTGAAAACCGCTGTTTTTCAATGTTGCAGAAATTTAATAAAAACAGCAGTTTTCAAACCATATATATATAGAGAGAGAGGGGGGGGGGGGGGGGCTACGATACATTACAATGTATAGGCCTCCTTGTACATCAAACTATAAATCGTGGGATTCAAAGTCCAAACAACCAATCCAAACAGTTGAACTTGTTCTTCATATTAATATGTGTTTGGAGACCAAATTTTACATTTTTTGGAAAATTTTTACTATTTTTTAGATTTATTGAAAATTACTGTTTTTCAGACAAATCTGGACCATAAAAAAACAGCAATTTTCAATAAATCTATAAAAAAAAAGTAAAAAAAATCCAAAAAAATATAAAATTTGGTCTCCAAACACATATTAATATGAAGAACAAGTTCAACTGTTTGGATTGGCTGTTGGGATTTTGAATTCGACGATTTATAGTCTGATGTACAATGAGGGCCTATATCACTTTATCGGATGGTCCAGAATCTCCTTAAAACAATGATTTGTACCTATCTTAAAAAATATAAAATTTAGTCTCCAGACATATTTTATTATGATGATCATGTTGAACGGTTTGGATAGACTATTCGGACTTTGAAAATGAAGATAAAGAAGATAAATAATTGGAAGCAAATGGGAGCATAGAAATTTGGATGCATTTGATCCCTCCTCCTATGTATATATATGTATATATTGCACAATGACCATACATTGACCATACATTAGGTCTAGGTGACTCAAATAATTTTATCAACGAAGATTCGAAGAAGTGATTGAACTGTCTCGTTGACAGATAAAATATTGGATCAGAAAGTAGGCTAGTGATCAGATAAATGCATCAATTTTATCAATAAAAAATAAAAAAGTATTCTTTACTCTTTTTAGACTAATCAAATTACCTACATATTCTCTTAGAAATATATAATATATTCTGAGAAGTCTTATGAATTACTTTATGAATTATATATCAAAATTAATTTCAAAAGCACATACCTCTACATGTATAGTATTATGAGTTTTTGTAAAATATTTATATTACCAAATCAGGTATGATACTCAGAAATCATTGCAACATAAACTTTCTACAATTGGCATTTTTAAATGGGCCGACGGCCGCAGAACTCAGCGATTTTCCCCTTCCATATTGCGGCCCACAACAAAGTTTGGAATTTGCAATATTATTTTTTAATAAAAATAATACAACGGCTCGATAGTTAATTTTTTGCGTGCGCTAAATAAAATGTCTAATTTCTATTAACCTAATGCATTTTTTAGGAAAATATCCTAATGCACTTTGATAATAAATATTATTAAAGAGGGCCTACATGTTTATAAAAAAATATGAAGTTAAATCTGGCATTATAGTTAAATTTAGAGAAGGAAATGTCATTTCACGGAATGTCACGTCAAGTTACGTTACATTATGTCACGTGTGTTGATTACGTAACATGACTCGCGTATCGCGTGACTTGACCGCATTCGTGCGAAAATTACACGTCACGCGAACCAGTCACGTCATGGTATGAAACATAGAGTATCCAACTTTTTTGGTACGTATAGAGTGTTTGGTTTTCCTTTTAGTGTAGGTCCAGTGATACTGGTACTCATGTAGTATTGATTTTTATTTTCTCTAGTTTAGCCTAATTAATGTTTATAAATTTAATTTTTAAAGTAATGTCAGATGCTGACTTCTCAAAAATAAAATGACTTTGCAACATTATTTACTTATTTTAAAAAAATTAGAATTTTTTATATTTTTAATATTTTTTCTAAATTTTCAACAATTCAAATTTAAATATAAAAAAATTAACATGAATAATTTACGTCAAGTCACATATGGTCACGACATAACTATACATGACTTGACCATCAGTTATAATTTTAGTCATGTCACGACCATCAAGTATTTCCTTCTCTACAATTAAACTCATCCAAGCTGCAATTTTTTATCTTCATAAATTTCCATCTCTATCCCTTAGAGCTTTCGAGTCAACATCCTCTGAGTTTAACTCAAATTTTGAGTTTAGCTTCGGACCATCCGATCAGAATGCTGATCATTCCGGCTAACGCCTGTAATGCACGAGACCCTTTAGTATTTGTGCTGAGTTAAATCGGACGGTTTATTAAGCATAAATCAAATAAAAGAAATAAAAAGGACTGAAATGAAACAACAGTATAGATTTGGAAAAATATTGAGCACTCAAAACACACGATCAAATGAACTTATACCATACTGGTACAAGTAATACCATTATCGTACCATATACTGTACCAAACAACCCTCAACTCTACATTTAGCATTTGATTTAACTAAAAAATTGCACAATTTAGCCAACACACATAACTACATAATCATCACCCCACTTCGCCCCACCCCCCTCCAAAAATAAAATAAGAAGGAAAAAAAAAAGATCAAATTGGTATAAAATCAGTTACACCGACTCTAAAATCAATTCAACTACAGGAGAATTGCATTCACACCCCTCAAATTGCATATAAAACCATACCATACTGGTACAACAGAAAGGATGACAACATGCTTCCAGTTTGCAAAACAACTTGCTTCAGCCAACTGAAAGGAGAAACAGAAAGAGATATACAATCATTAATGTGCAAAACAACTTGCTTTATCTAATGAAGCATCCAACACTCATACAAGTTAGCACCAAATTTAATTTTCTCATCAGTAAACTTAACAAACAACAACAATCAAGCTTTTATTTCCAAACAAGTTGGAATATGCTAAAAATGAAACCCAATCGGAGTCACAAAATCAAACTCATTAGTAAACTTAGCAATACAAAAATCATTTTCCAATACAGAGACTTTCTTCCCCTCAGCCTAACAGACTTTCTTCTCCTCACATTGTGAAATAAAATTTATAGATTCGTATAATGAACTTCTATTAGAAAATATTCTGCCTCCGTACCTACCTACATGTATATCCGCATGTCCCTGATAGATTATCTGTATTGACAAAGGGAAGGACACTCAATTTATCAAAACATAAACAGCCAACAGAATCTCACTGCAACTGGTGGTATTGACAAAGGGAAGGACACTTCAAAGCCCGACTCGTTTAGCAGGCCTACAATTACGTAGATCATAGTGAACAACCAATTACATAAAGAAAACCAAAAATTAATCAAAATGTTTAACATTTAAGAGAAATAATATCTACAGTGCCTCCGGGGCTTGGACAAAAACCCCCTCGCCTGTTTTGTTGATTCCGCTCTTGATATCATTCATGTCTCGCATTGTGGCTTCTTTTAGAGCCCCTAGATCATCACTGGTTTTAACTACATAAAGAGCAGTACCAGCTACTGCAAGCTCTAATCCCTGCAAAACAATTAAGCAAGAAAAGTTAGCTTAATTAAGAGTGTTTCTTTATTGGTACTGCTGCTGAACCCATCAGTAATGTAGATATGTAATGGTTTGTGATAAAACATCAACATAAACAAGAAAAGGGAAAACTAATTTTGACCTGAGCAGATATTTGGATTCCTTGTGCAGCTTTGATCTCCTTATGATGCTGATATGAGCCTTGCTATTTGCAAGTGGACTTTAGTTTAGTTTTAACATATGAGGGGATTATAGTTCCAAAATTTTCCATGAAAACAGTATACCCTTTCACGCTAACATTACAATACAATATGTGAAACGGAGAGCCTGCATGAGTTAAATCAACCATATATATCTATAACTTTCAAAAGATAAAATGACTGATTACGATTTAATTTGATTTCTCTGTACTATAGCAAAAAATAGATTGTTGTACCATAGAAAGCCCCTAAAATTTATGGGTATATGAGAACCATTTCTGATCTAATACTCTGAAAGTTTGAATCAATGTACAAAATCGCGTGATCTCATGCGAAGCAACATGTACCAACATAAAAATTGCGAACTACATCCCATTAAAATCCCAACTAACCCGATCCATCACCTATTTCCTCCACTGCCTTCCTTTCCCAATATTATCCAAAAATCTCCATAACAAAAGCTAGTGATGAAATACCAAAATTAAGAACACTATTTTAACTCAATATGACATTTCATGACCTCGTGTTGATATATACTTCTTGACCCAAATTGCAACATCTTCTGCACACGCCTGTGACTGTGGCATCTTTAGCAATATATCAAGCGTTGCAAATTCATGCACTGCATCTTTGTACTCTAGTACCGGCGCATCAACATTAACCTTTCTTAAAGCCTCAGAATAGGCAATAGCTCTATCCTTCATCCAATCATGTTCAGCCACAATAGTCAGGGTTGGCGGCATGCACTTCAAAGGCGGGCCCCGGCCTGGCACAAGTGGGTTTGCAGCTGGATGGTCTAGACTGAACTCATTTTCAGGGAGAAATAGTTTCCATGCCAAAATGCACATTTGCTTATCGTAGAAGTAGGAGTTGGCAAGCTTCAATTCAGATTGGGTCGGGGCTGTACCAATGAAGAAGGGGTACATCAGAACTTGTGCAACAACTCTGACAGGTTTTACAAGGTTTCGTGACTCAAGCACCTTGCGGGTCACATAGTCTGCTATGTTGGCCCCACAACTTACACCAAGTAGGACACACCTATTTACAAAAAGGTAGAAAGAACTATTAGAAACAAACCTTAGCTGGTGCAATTTGAAATGTACTAACAGTTTTCTCAAAAAAAAAAAAACAGAGAGAGAACATTGAACTAACGGGAAACAGAGTCTTCGGACTACTCAAGTCATTACTAGTAATGTATGTAGCTTTAAGCATACCAAGAGACTATGTTGTATTCAGTAGGAATCCAATAATGGCTACCACAGTACCACCACCAGTGGTACAAGTCATTTAGTACAGCATATCACGTTTTGCTTGCCTCGTTGTTCATTCCATAGGTTGTAATACTAAATTAAATGGTTTCTTAATATTGATTTTTACAGGCTGGATAGAATGTAGCCTGAGATGGGGTATTTAATGCATTAAATTACACCCCTGGGAACAAATTGATAGGTCCAATTTTGTTTCAGCAGTTGCACATAACCGGTGTTAGACTACTACAGAATCCAAAAGCACCCAACTAGGGATCCGAAATGTTTCAATTCACAGATCAAAATACCAAATGTTTCAAAGCATAGATCTACAATTAGAATATAAGAACCAGATAACCAAGAATCAAGAAACCATAATTACTTTTTCCAACTGTAACCAACCTGGATGGATCAGCATGTGCTGCAAGCCATGGTTCCACCAAAGAAGCGCCAAACAGGTCCATACTCCCCACTGACTTGCCAAAACCCGCTAAGTTGGCTTGTTTCGCGATCCAATTAATCACCTTAAACCCATCCTCAAACGAAGCCGGGTATCTGCTCTCCGGTGCCAGTCGATACCCAACAGCTATAACAATGGCCTCACACAGTTTTGCAATTCGTCTGCAGAACAAGTCATTAGCAGCTGAATCACTGCTTCCGGTGACAAACGCACCGCCATGGAATTGGATGATAACAGGTAATCGTCTTGATCCGACCCGCTTTCGTGCATCCACAGTGGGAAGGTAGCCATTGTAAGCTGCTGTCACGTCGAAGCTGGCTCGGCGGTTGAGATCTGACGGAGGGGATGGTGCCACTGGATGAGGCTGAGAAGGGAAGCTGTTTCGTCGGACCGGAGGCGCCGAAGCGGAGAGCCGTGATGGGTCGGGTAAAAAGATTCGGATCGAGAGAGAGGTTAGCGGATCTATGTGAATGTCTTTGGTTGCAACGCCGTCTGATGCAAAGGAGGGGTTAGCTGGCGCGATTGATTCCTCGGGTCGAGAGGAAACGCCAAAGGAGCTGGTGCTGGTGGTCGTAGATTGGTCGGAGGAAAGAGACTGGAGACGTGACTGGAGGCGACGGCGGAGGAAGAGTTTGAAGAAGACGCTGTAGAATTTAACGGCGACACTAGGCATGGCGTTTTAATGGATGTGATGGTGAAGATGGGATGAGAATGAGGTAGGAGAGAGCGGTTGAGCTTGAGTGATATTGGAGGAAAAGGTGCATGGAGCTGGGTGGGGCCATGGACAGATGCACAGCGGGAGGTGCTTTTGTTGGCATGTGAATTTCTTGTTTTTTTTTTTTTTTTTTTTAATCTTCGGGGATTGCGCGGGGAGGCAGTATTATTTTTG
The DNA here is from genome assembly GCA_964058825.1 of Carex arenaria. Lineage (NCBI taxonomy): Eukaryota > Viridiplantae > Streptophyta > Magnoliopsida > Poales > Cyperaceae > Carex > Carex arenaria. The sequence continues at coordinate 9,922 of CAXKVW010001252.1, read as the reverse complement.
CTTTGCGATTCGTGCATAACATATTTGAACGTTTTAGATTTTCTTAAAAAAATTCAAAGTTTGTGGTATCTCAGAGAATGAGAATTCGAACAGGATTGCTTTAGGGTTGCCAACAGTTATTAATTGATTTGAATTTGAAATTATTGATCCTTTGTCGGTGCAGGAGGGACGATTCTCTACTTCCTATACCCACATACATTATGTGGCGGGTGCTGGCAATAAAGGCCCATCGACCATGGGTCCCAGTGTCAGTGGTTTGACATGAGTAAGTACTGTATCGTAACATTCGAACTTGTGTGGAGATTACTTTATATTAAAGTAGACACTGACAAGTGGTTCCCACGTAATGCTAAGGTCGATCTCGAATTTCTCGCTTCTTTTTTAATTTTCTCAAGAAAAAACAGGTTACTTTGATTGGATTGGTGAAGACAGGAGAATCTAAGAATTGAAAGTGCACTTACTTTTCTAGAATGACCTGGACACGTACCCAGAATTAGAGGTGTCAATGGCACCCTTTTACCCGTTTAACCGATTCGTACCGTCTCCGATAAGACGGGTACGGATAAGATTTTTTTTTCGTAAACTTATCAGGTACGAGTATGGGTAAATATTTTTTTTCGTTATCTAAACGGGTAAGGGTACGGGTAGGGGTGTTCAAACGGTCGGTTCGGTCGAAACCGAACTAATTTTTGCAAACCGAAGTTTTATTCGGTTTTAAAAAATAGAACCGAACCGACCGAACTAAACTTCCCAACCGAATTACAACTTAACCGAAGTAAATTTCGGTTTGTTCGGTTAAACGAAATTTGATAGACTCAACCAAGAAATCCAAAAAAAAAAATATGAACCACTTCCAGATTTGATTTGATCCAAGTAAAAAATCCAGCAAGAAATTTCGAATCCTTTAAGGTTTTCTGTTTTTCTGATCGTTGCCCAAATCAGACAAAAGGTACAAAAAGAAAGATCAAGAATAGAGAGAAAAGACAAATTTGTGAGAAAAAAACCTTGAAATCGGATAGGAGGTAGAGGAGTGAAAATGGTGCACTGATTAGTTTTTCGTTGAGTATAGAAAAGAGGATGGATCGCTTTGCTTTGATTTATTTCTGCGGAGATTTGGATTGAGGAGATTTAGATTGAGGGCTTGAGAAAGAGCAAAACCCCTAAGGTTTCCTTCTCCAGGAAGGAGAAAAGAGAGAGAGCGATATGGGAGGTGGGGTGCGCGGATCAGAGACAAAAGAGAGGAAGAGAAAATAAGAAAGGAGGGGCATGATTTTTCCCATCAAGATTCGTGCAGAATAAAATCGGGTGGTCCAAACAATCCATCGTCTGTACGGATTATTTAAAATAGCGCAGAGACTCAAGTTGAGGCGGCACTAGACCCCAGAAGAAGGAAACAAATGGGGTTGGGTTGCGTGAAATGAACAGGTGCGACGCGATTTCAAAAGAATTCGGTCGGTTCGGTTCAGCCGATTTAAAAATTCTCTAAACCGAACCAAACAACAAAAACCGAATAACACAAAAAACTGAACCGAACCGAACCAATTAAACCGAAAAACCGAACCATTTAAACCGAACTTCACCGGTTCGGTTAAAAACCAAATAAACCGAACCATTTGAACACCCCTAGGTACGGGTAAAGCCTATTTTGTACCCGTTACCCGATCGGGTAATTATAAAAGAAAAATTATATATATTATATATATTAATAGACATTGAAAAGAGTACTTTAATTGATTTACTTGTGCTTAACATGATAAGATTTTTTTTCTAATAAAGTACTATACATGTGTCAAATGAATGTATATATTTTAATATTTTATTTAATAAATAATAAAAATAATTATTATAATAGTATTACCCGTTATTTACCCGCTACCGTTTCGTTATCCGACAACCATAACGGATAAGGATAGGGTACGGGTAAGATAATTTATAGCGGGTATGGGTAGGGTACGGGTAAGAACAATTTGTAACGGGTACGGGTATGAAAATGCTCCCACCTGACCCTTACCATACCCGTTGACACCCCTACCCACAATTCCCAGGGTCTGGATGCCCTAAAGTAATCCAATTTTTGAGTTTTGAATCAAGACCGTCCAATTCGAATCCATAGTTCGGAATCGTTTCAGAATTTGAATTCGTTATCAGGATGTGTGCGCTCCAGATCTAGATGGATTGTCTCGGTTTCGAATCAGACGGTCTCGATTTAAAACCCAAAGACTAGGTTACTTCACTGGATCTGAACTCGAATTTCCCAGTGGTCCAGACATCCAGTTCGTAATCGACGAGGATTATGTCTTTATTTATTTTTTCTATATAACAGAGGGTAAATAATTAATCAGGGTCTATAGTGAGAGACGTGGTAGATTTTAGCGTCTATCTAGAAAAAAGTTCTGCGAGGATAAAGATTCTGAAGTCTGTTTTTTTTTTCTAAGTCTGTTATGAATATATTATAATATGTGGATGTCATTCATTTTATAACTTTCAATATTAATCCTCATTCACTTCTTCACTATCTCACTATCATTAGAATTCATGTCCACTACTATTTGGAATTCATTCTCTTATTTATTATTGTAATAGTTTTTCATGTACAATTTGTAACCTATAAATAGAGGTATTGTAATATTGTATTATACACATGAGAAATATATGAATAAAGAAATTGTCATCTTTTACTTTCTCTCTTCTTGTTTATATTTGTTTATCTTTATTTCATAACACGTTATCAGCACGAGAGCTCTACTAGTTGAAGATTCGAGGTAAGTTTAATATATTTATTTCAATTCCATTTATACATATAATACTTCTAATAATAATTGTTAAATGGAATCAATTATCAATTTATGTATATTTATTTTAAAATGTGCAATATGGTTCATATTAATTTTTTTTATGATGTATAATTTTTTTAAATAATTTAATCTTCCTGAAAAAGATTTTAAGAAAAAATTAAAATATTTCAAGAAATCTTCTTGAAGAAGATTCATAAGATGTACAAAAATTAATATGAGAAAATGTAAAGAAATATTTCTGAAGAAGATTTTTATGATGTACAAAATTAATATAAGAAGATTTGAAGATATCTTCTTGAAGAAGATTTACATGGATATACAAATTTTATATTGAGAGTATTTCAATAAAAAAATTTTGAAGAATATTTCAACAAGGTTTATATGGTGTGCAATTTTTTTTACAATGATCTAATCTTCCTGACGAAGATTTTAAGAAATATTATGATCTTTCTGAAGAAGATTAATTTCAAGAAATATTAAGAATAATCTTTCTGAAGAAGATTTCAATAAAATTTTAAGACTATTTATGTGTTACATTTACATTATATTAATCAAATGGCCCGAAGCCATATGAATATAAATTATGTTGATGAAATGGCCCAGAGCCATCTAAATAACGTATATCAAAGTTAATGTTGTATTATGTTAATATCAAATGGCTCGAAGCCATACGTTAAACATACAAATTTTAATGTGAAATTTGTTTTTCTTCATAATGTGTAATTTTAGATCTTACAAAATTTGCTTAAATATATACCTATTGAATATAAATTTTAGATCTGACTTGTATTTTTTTCAATAGCATCATAAAATTTAATATCATAGATCGTGTTAATTATATATATATATATATATATTTTTAATTAAGCTGTGAAAAGACCTCTTGTTATGACGTGCTTGAGAAATTAAAGTTGTATTGTGAAATGAAACTGGCCCGAAGTCATAGTATTGAAATTCATGGATATCTATTCAATTGGCCTGAAGCCATAGTATTAAATTATTAAAAAGAAAACATTATGTCATAGTATTCAATTTTAACATATTAATGTTTAATTTTTTTTCTCAATAATTCAATCTTCCGGAAGAAAATTTTAAGAAAATTTATATAATTTAATCTTTCCGAAAAAGATTTCAACAAATATAAAAAAGATCTTAAGAAATTTTCCTGAAGAAAATTAAATAGTGCGAAAATCTATGTGATGTTCATATCTTTTATTTTTCTAAACTTCCTAAAGAAGATTTCTAGAAATAGTTTGAGTAAAAAAATTTCTCTTATTATGGTTGAACAACATAATAATTTCACTAGAAGTGAAAAATAATATGATAATAATTTATGGACAAATTCTTAGATGTGAACATGATAACGAAGAAAAGACACATCTTTCCACCGGAAGTGGAGAAATAATGAGAAAAAAAAAGAACATGATAGCAAATAAGAGAATTCATGTTATCATTGTGGTGTTAAATGTTATTGGTCACGTACCTGTCGTACGCCGTAATATTTTGACCGATATCAAAAATCACTAATAATAAGGAGACAAAATATTGAGACAAATTTTATTTGTGAATGTGATTTTTATCTTATTCAAATTGAAGTTATTCATTTGGATTTTGTTGATTTTTTTAAATGAAAAAAATAATCACTTAAATGATGATAACAATAAATAAATAAATGAAAAAAAAAGTATATTTTTGCAATTGTTGAAGTAATGTTTATTTTGAATTTTGTTAGTCTATTGGTTTTGATTGATCCAGTCTTAGGTTTAGTTTGAGGTCAAATTGTACAGATAGAGTGTCGATAGAGATGAAATTTGTTTAGCTAATAAGGTGAAATTATGCTTTATCGACCATTTGGCAAAACTATAGTATGATACCAAACCAGTCAAGTACAAAAAAAAAACAAAAGAACTAGTCCTAACATAAACTCATATAAGTGCAACTGGTCTCCTGCCTTGGATTTGCTTGGTTATAAAAAAAACAGATAGCCGTTGTACAAACCTATACCGCACAATATTCATATTAATTGATACATTACCATAATATTGCAATTATGATTTCATTCTTATGGTGGTATTTTTTTTATTTCTTACTTTTTGTTAATTGCAATTGTTGTTAATAAAAAATATATATATTGAAGGCTCCGGAAGAGCTACATTGTTGTTACATAGAGGAATACAAATTTATATTGATGATGCATATATTCTTCTAAATCTCAAGGGAATTTGTTAAGTTTTAAGGATATCCGCTGAAATGATTATCATGTTGAGACAACAAAAAAAAATGCATATTAGAGAAATTGTCTATATTTCCTCCGACTTGTACTACGCATATATTAGTACAATTGAAGTACATGTTATTGTAAACCAGAAGTTTACATATAAGAATATGTTTATAGTTTGGCATGACCGGTTGGACCATTCTGGATCAATAATGATGCGAAAAAAATAATAATAATAGAGAATTCATAAGGACATTCATTAAAGAACCAGAAGATTTTTCAATCTAATGAATTGTCATGTGCAGCATGTTCTCAAGAAAAGTTGATTATTCAACCATCACCAGTGAAAATACAAAATGAATCTCTTATATATTTAGAACATATACATGGTGACATTTGTGGACCATTTAGATATTTATGGTTATAATTGATGCATCAACTGGATGGTCACATGTATGTTTATTATCAATTTGCGACCTAGCGTTTGCAATATTATTTGCTCAATTTATTTGATTAAGAGCATAATTTTATGTTTATTCAATTAAGAATATACGTCTAGATAATGCTGATGAATTTGTTTCTCATATAATGCATGTATATTAGAATTGATGTTGAACATCCTGTAGCTTATGTTCATACAGAAAATGAGAACATGTTATTTTGCATGCAGCAAAACTAATTCACATCAGGCCAACTAGCTATAATAAAACTTCTCATTTACAATTAGTTTTTGGTCACATATATAATATTTTCCATATAATAATTTTTGAATGTGCGATATATGTTTTAATTGCTCCACCACAACGCACTAAAATGGGAACTCAAATAAGGTTGGAAATTTATGTTGGATTTGAATCTCCATCTATAATAAAGTGTATGGAATCAATGACAAGAGATTTATTGATGGCTAGCTTTGCCGATTGTCATTTTGATAAGTCAAGATTCACAACCTTAGGGGGAGAGAAAACAAAATCAACTGAAAAAATATATTAGTATGAATTATTAGTGTCTCATTTTGATCCTCAAAAGATAATTCATTTGTAAATATTTACTAATCAATTGCCAGACGCATTTACTAATTCAAAGAAAGTAACCAGATCACACGTACTAGCTGCTAATGGTCCAATTAAAGTCGATGTCCCTGTAGGACAGACTAGTGAAATTATAGCACGCATGAAGCGTGGAAGACCAATCGGTTCCAAAGATAAAAATCCTCGAAAAAGATAAGGAGCAAAAAATGAAAATGGTCAAGTTGAGGATAAAATAATTTTAGATAAAACTCCAGAAGAGAATCAAATTACAGGTAATGTTGGAGTTCCAGCAGAAACTCAGGTATCTGAAATTCATAAAAATAAAGAGATCTCAATAAATTATATCATGGATGGAATAAGATGGAACCGAGATGAAATTGATATCAATGATATTTTTGCAAATAATATAGAGCTAAATATGATAAACAATGAGGATCATGACCCGAAGTCTATTAAAAAATATCAACAAATAATTATTGGCTAAAATGGAAAGATGCAATTGAGGCATAGTTTAAAAACGAAAAGCGTTTGAACCTGTAGTTCCAATACCTGAAGGTGTAAAACCAGTAGGATATAAATGAGTATTTACGTGAAAAAAAATGAGAAATGTGAAATTATAAGATATAAAGAACGGCTTGTAGCCCAAGATTTTTCACAAAGACCTGAAATTGATTATGAACAAACACACTCACTTGTGGTGGATGCAACAACTTTTCAGTACATAATTAGTCTGGCAATCCATGAAGGACTTGATTTGCACCTAATGGATGTTGTTACAACCTATTTATATGAATGATATTTACATGAAATCCCTGAAGTATTTAAGATGCCTGAAGCATGTAATTTAGGTTCTCGAGAACATTATTCAATTAAATTGAATAAATCTTTATATTGATTAAAGCAATATGGATATAAAAATGATACATTTTGTATTTTTGTGAAAAGTATGAAAATAATTTTGTTATGATTGCAATCTATGTTGAAAAATGAAACTCCTGAAGAGCTTCTAAACTAAATAATTTATTTAAAAGAAGAATTTGAGATGAAAGATCTTGGGAGAACAAATTTTTAGCTTTGGATTGTAAATTGAACATTTGAGAAGTAACATTTTTATACATCAAGAAAAGTATAGTACATGTGTATTGAAATAACAATTGATGAATGATTATTTGGTCCTGAAGTACCATATCTTAGTGCAATATGAGCACTTACATTTTTTGTTGAACATACTGAAGGAAATATGAGTTTCATGCAAGAGCAAATTTCGAAAATTTTACTCAAAGAAACAAACATAGATCTACTTATTTGACTAATTATGAACTTAATTTAGCAATTTAACTTGTTTAAATTTTATACCTCAAATCTTAGTCTCTAAACCAAGAAGTAGGGACTTGAGATGTAGGGTTGTTGCCTCCAAACAAGAAAGCCTCCACAAGTATCCACCCGAGATTAAACGAAACCCTTGTTTTTCTCTTGCTAAAGATACTCAATCAAGGATCAACCTTAATCTTAGTTTCTACCCTTCAATTAACTATTAATTTAGTATAGAAATATTGTGCTCAACACATGAGAAAAAATGGTGGCACCTCTTAAATCTTCTCTTATTCTTTTGTAGCCTCCAAGAGAGCAAGAGAGAGAAAGTGAAAAAGGTTAGGGTTTGACAAGAGAAAAGTGGGGTATTTATAATGCTTGTCTAGGATTTGTTTTAATCATCTTAACTACAATGGAGGGCTAGGATGAAGCATGAGCATAAAGCAACATTATAAAGTTACTTTTGTCATCCAATAGACATCTCCATTAGATGCTCTTCTCCTCTAACTTTCTTCCCAAGCCTACATCAAATGGACTCTTCCATTTAATGTTAGAATCAAATATTCAAATGGGCTTGGGCCTTTTCTCACTTTGCAAATTCGTTTTTGCCATTTATGCCAATTTTCGGCCCACCCGACAATTATCACAATTAATTGTCTTTGCTCATTTATTGTTGAAAAATAAATTTATATATCATGTCCAACATGTAATAAATATATTTTAAGATCAAGGTAGTCATCTTCATGACATTTTTATTTGTTTCGTTTTCTCTCTTGGGTGTGACCTCGTAGGATCTATATCGTGTTGACAATAAAATTAAAACTCAATTTTAATTCTATAAATTATAAGAGGCATCTAGCAATATGCATTATAATTACTCAACCGATAAAGATAATATGAACCAATCAATATTACGATCCTAAAGCAATATTTAATTGCCTGTGTCAATTCATGTGTCACATGATATCGTGAATAAATTCAAGGTAGGAGAGTGTCATCCTTGCAAATTTATTATTTTCTTGATTCCAAGTAATTAGTAAATAATGATCAACTACTTGATCATAATTGCATGCATACTTTATTACTCCATCAAGGGGCCCAGAGACATCATCACTCATATATAAAATATGAGGGACACTGGTATTCTTGATAATATCTTTTCCTCCGCACAAGAAACATATATTGAGATATTATCTGTATAGCTGTCAGTTACGGTCAACGTTAGATAACACCTACAGATACATGAATCTCATGTAAGAAAAATAATCATCTCATACCAAAGAATTCAAGACACAAATGAAACATTAATGACACTAACACAATCCATATTATATTTCATTTTGGATCATGTCCAATCCCATGATCTCCATCAAGTATTTATGTGATTAAATTTGGTAACCTCTTACCACATGATCCGCAGAACATGATCATCATTTAATCCACATACTAATCTTTTACTAGTAAATAGCGTTCCTTTCTACTTACCGAGATTAGGGACATTTAGAGTATCTATTACTTAATTATTATAGAGTTCCACAGTTCAGGTCCTCAACCTAAACAATCCATAATGTAATTAAACACTCAAGGAACAAATGATTCTTTAATTTCATGAACAAAATACATAATACAACTATAAATAGTTGGCTTCTAGGTCATAACACTAACACATACAATACCTGATATATTTCTTATTCTAGCAATACACAAAGTAAGCCGAGAATGTGTTTAGTTAAGATCTGTGATTCAACACATTCGTCTGACATATGGCTTGTCTTATGGAAAAATGATCTTGACGATCATATATGAAGATAATATTGCATGCATTACTTAAATAAAATCAGGATAATGTTATTAATGTTCAACAAATCTGTTCAAGTGAGAATCTGGCAGATTTATTCACTAAGGCGCTCCTTACGGCAATATTCGAAAAGTTAGTTCGTAATATTGGAGTTTGCCAACTTAAAGATCTTGATTGATGTTGTCATGAGGGGGAGTTAATATGCACTATATTTTCCTTAACCATAGTTTTTCCCATTGGGTTTTCCGGTTAAGGTTGTAGTTGTGTATTTAAAATAATATTGTACTCTTTTTTCTTCACTAGATTTTTATCCCATATGATTTTTCGTAGTAAGGTTTTAATGTGACATATTCTTATGAAACAGACATCCAAAGGGGAGTGTTATGAATATATTATAATATGTGGATGACATTCATTTTGTAACTCCCAATATTAATCCTCATTCACTTCTCCACTACCCCACTACCATTGGAATTCATGTCCATCACTATTTGGAATTCATTATCTTATTTATTATTGTAATGGATTTTCATGTATAATTTGTAGCCTATAAATAGAGGCATTGTAATCTTGTATTGTACACATGAGAAATATATGAATAAAGAGATTGTCATCTTTTATGTGTTATTTCTATCTTGTTTATTATTCTTTGTCTTTATTTTATAACAAAGTCTATATTGTTGGATTTTGATTTATTTATGGAATTGAAAAAAAATTTCATCCCTTGTCTATCACTTCACAAAAAAAATGGAAGAAAAACATTCACTTT
>CAXKVW010001251.1:0-43738 GCA_964058825.1 Carex arenaria | reverse complement strand
CAAGCGCAAAAGATATTGTTAAGTACACGAACAACACCAATTGAGGTTGTTAAGCACACAAATAACGGAAATGAGTTTCCTAAGCACAAGATCAAGCTCAAAAGATGTTGTTAAGCACATGAACAACGCTAATTGAGGTTATCAACCACACAAACAAGGGCAAATGAGGTTCCTAAGCACAAGAACATGTTCAAATGAGATTCATAAGCAGAAGATCAAGCGCAATTGTGGTTGTTAAGCACACGAACAACGCCAATTGAGGTTGTTAAGCCCACAAACAAGGGCAAATGAAGTTCCTAACCACAAGAACATGTGCAAATGAGGTTCATAAGCACAAGATCAAGCGCAAAAGAGGTTGTTAAGCACACGAACAACGCAAATTGAGGTTGTTAAGAGCACGATCAAGAGCAAATAAGGTTCCTAAGAACATGAACAAGTGCAAACGAGATTCATTAGCACAAGATCAAGTGCAAAAGAGGTTGTTGAGCACAGGATCAAGCGCAAATTAGTTTCCTAAGCACAAGAACAAGTGCAAATGAGGTTCATAAGCACAAGATCAAGTGCAAAAGAGGTTGTTAAGCATACGAACATCGCAAATTGAGGCTGTTAAGCAGTCAAACAGAGGCAAATGCGGTTCCTAAGCACAAGAACAAGTGCAAATGAGATTCATAAGCACAAGAGCAAGCTCAAAAGATGTTGTGAAGCACACGAACAACGCCAATTGAGGCTGTTAAGCGCACAAACAAGTGCAAATGAGGTTCCTAAGTACAAGAACAAGTGCAAATCAGGTTCATAAGCACAAGGTTAAACGCAAAAGAGGTTGTGAAGCACAGAAACAACTCAAATTGAGGTTGTTAAGCACACGATCAAGCGCAAATGAGGTTCCTAAGCCCAAGAACAAGTGCAAATGAGTTTCATAAGCACAAGATCAAGTGCAAAAGAGGTTGTTAAGCACATGAACAACCCAAATTGAGGTTGTCAAGCACACGATCAAGGGCAAACGAGGTTCCTAAGCAGAAGTACAGATGCAAATGAGGTTCATCACCACAAGATCAAGGGCAAAAGATTTTTTAAGCATACGAACAACGCAAATTGAGGTTGTTAAGCTCACAAACAATGGCAAATGAGGTTCCTAAGCATGAGAACAAGTGCAAATGACGTTCATAAGCACAAGATCAAGTGCAAAAGAGGTTGTTAAGCACACGAACAACGCAAATTGAGGTTGTTAAGCAAACGATCAACGGCAAACGAGGTTCCTAAGCACAAGAACAGATGCAAATTAGGTTCATAAGCACAAGATCAAGGGCAAAAGAGGTTGTTAAGCATACGAACAACGCAAATTTGGGTTGTTAAGCACACAAACAAGGGCAAATGAGGTTCCTAAGCACAAGAACAACTGCAAATGAGATTCAAAAGTAGAAGATTAAGCTCAAAACATGTTGTTAAGCACACGAACAGCGCTAATTGAGGTTGTTAAGCACACAAACAAGGGCAAATAAGGTTCCTAAGCACAAGAACAAGGGCAAATGATGTTCATAAGCACAAGACCAAGTTCAAAAGAGGTTGTTCAGCACAGGAACAACGCAAATTGAGATTGTTAAGCACACGATCAAGGGCAAATGAGGTTCCTAAGCACAAGAACATGTTCAAATGAGGTTCATAAGCACAAGATCAAGGGCAAAAGAGGTTGTTAAACACACGAACAACGCAAATTGAGGTTATTAAGCACACAAAAAAGGTCAAATTAGGTTCCTAAGCACAACAACATGTTCAAATGAGGTTCATAAGCACAAGATCAAGCTCAAAAGAGGTTGTTAAGCACATGAACAGCGCCAATTGAGGTTGTTAAGCACACAAACAAGGGCAAATGAGGTTCCGAAGCACAAGAACAACTTCATATGAGATTCATAAGTAGAAGATCAAGCTCAAAAGATGTTGTTAAGCACATGAACAGCGCTAATTGAGGTTATTAAGCACACAAACAAGGACACAAACAAGGACAAACAAGGACAAATAAGGTTCCTAAGCACAACAACAAGTGCAAATGAGGTTCATAAGCACAAGATCAAGTGCAAAAGAGGTTGTTAAGCTCAGGAACAACGCAAATTGAGGTTGTTAAGCACACTATCAAGGGCAAACGAGGTTCCTAAGCACAAGAACAGATGCAAATGAGGTTCATAAGCACAAGATCAAGGGCAAAAGAGGTTGTTAAACATACGAACACCGCAAATTGATGTTATTAAGGACACAAAAAAGGGCAAATTAGGTTCCTAAGCACAAGAACATGTTCAAATGTGGTTCATAAGCACAAGATCAAGCGCAAAAGAGGTTGTTAAGCACATGAACAGCGCCAATTGAGGTTGTTAAGCACACAAGCAGGGGCAAATTATGTTACTAAGCAGAAGAACAGGTGCAAATGATGAGCATAAGCACAAAATCAAGCGCAAAAGAGGTTGTTAAGCACACGATCAAGCGCAAATGAGGTTCCCAAGAACATGAATAAGTGCAAATGAAGTTCATTAGCACCAGATCAAGTGCAAAAGAGGTTGTTGAGCACAGGATCAAGTGCAAAAGAGGTTGTTATAAATACGAAAAACGCAAATTGAGGCTGTTAAGCACACAAACAGAGGCAAATGAGGTTCCTAAGAACAAGAACAAGTGCAAATTAGATTCATAAGCACAAGATCAAGCTCAAAAGATGTTGTTGACCACATGAACAACGCTAATTTAGGTTATTAAGCACACAAACAAGGGCAAATAAGGTTCCCAAACACAAGAACAAGTGAAAATGAGGGTCATAAGCACAAGATCAAGCGTAAAAGAGGCTGTTAAGCAAATGAACAACGCCAATTGAGGTTGTTTAGCACCCAAACAAGGGCAAATTAGGTTCCTAAGCACAAAAACATGAGCAAATGAGGTTCATAAGAACAAGATCAAGTGCAAAAGAGCTTGTCAAGCACACGAATAACGCAAATTGAGGTTGTTAAGCACACAAATAACGGCAAATGAGGTTCCTAAGCACAAGAACAAGTTCAAATGAGGTTCATAAGCACAAGATCAAGCGCAAAAGAGGTTGTTAATCACATGAACAGCGCCAATTGAGGTTGTTAAGCACACAAACAAGGGCAAATGATGTTACTAAGCAGAAGAACAGGTGCAAATGAGGAGCATAAGCACAAGATCAAGCGCAAAAGAGGTTGTTAAGAACACGAACAATGCTAATTGAGGTTGTTAAGCACACAAATAAGCGCAAATAAGGTTCCTAAGCACAAGAACTAGTTCAAATGAGGGTCATAAGCACAAGATCAAGCGCAAAAGAGGATGTTAAGCACACAAACAACGCTAATTGAGGTTGTTAAGCGCACAAACAAGGGCAAATGATGTTCCTAAGAACAAGAACAAGTGCAAATGAGGTTCATTAGCACAAGAACAAGCGCAAAAGATATTGTTAAGCTCACGAACAACACCAATTGAGGTTGTTAAGCACACAAATAAGGGAAATGAGGTTCCTAAGCACAATATCAAGCTCAAAAGATGTTGTTAAGCACATGAACAACGCTAATTGAGGTTATTAACCACACAAACAAGGGTAAATGAGGTTCCCAAGCACAAGAACGTGTTCAAATGAGATTCATAAGCACAAGATCAAGCGCAATAGTGGTTGTTAAGCACACGAACAATTCCAATTGAGGTTGTTCAGCACACAAACAAGGGCAAATGAAGTTCCTAACCACAAGAACAAGTGCAAATGAGGTTCATAAGCACAAGATCAAGCGCAAAAGTGGTTGTTAAGCACACGAACAACGCAAATTGAGGATGTTAAGCACAGGATCAAGCGCAAATTAGGTTCCTAAGAACATGAACAAGTGCAAATGAGGTTCATTAGCACAAGATCAAGTGCAAAAGGGGTTGTTGAGCACAGGATCAAGCGTAAATTAGTTTCCTAAGCACAAGAACATGTGCAAATGAGATTCATAAGCACAAGATCAAGTGCTAAAGAGGTTGTTAAGCATACGAACAACGCAAATTGAGGATGTTAAGCACACAAACATAGGCAAATGAGGTTCCTAAGCACAAGAACAAGTGCAAATGAGATTCATAAGCACAAGATCACGCTCAAAAGTTGTTGTTGACCACATGAACAACGCTAATTTAGGTTATTAAGCACACAAACAAGGGCAAATAAGGTTCCCAAGCACAAGAACAAGTGAAAATGAGGTTCATAAGCACAAGATCAAGCGCAAAGGAGGCTGTTAAGCAAATGAACAACGCCAATTGAGGTTGTTTGGCACACAAACAAGGGCAAATTAGGTTCCTAAGCACAAAAACTTGTGCAAATGAGGTTCATAAGAACAAGATCAAGTGCAAAAGAGGTTGTCAAGCACACGAATCACGGCAAATGAGGTTCCTAAGCACAAGAACAAGTTTAAATGAGGTTCATAAGCACAAAATCAAGCGCAAAAGAGGTTGTTAAGCACATGAACAGCGCCAATTGAGGTTGTTAAGCCCGCAAACAAGGGCAAATGATGTTACTAAGCAGAAGAACAGGTGCAAATGAGGAGCATAAGCACAAGATCAAGCGCAAAAGAGGTTGTTAAGCACAAGAACAATGCTAATTGAGGTTGTTAAGCACACAAATAAGCGCAAATAAGGTTCCTAAGCACAAGAACTAGTCCAAATGAGGGTCATAAGCACAAGATCAAGCGCAAAAGATGTTGTTAAGCACACGAACAACGCTAATTGACGTTGTTAAGCGCACAAACAAGGGCAAATGATGTTCCTAAGAACAAGAACAAGTGCAAATGAGGTTCATTAGCACAAGAACAAGCGCAAAAGATATTGTTAAGCACACGAACAACACCAATTGAGGTTGTTAAGCACACAAATAAGGGAAATGAGGTTCCTAAGCACAAGATCAAGCTCAAAAGATGTTGTTAAGCACATGAACAACACTAATTGAGGTTATTAACCACACAAACAAGTGCAAATGAGGCTCCTAAGCACAAGAACATGTTCAAATGAGATTCATAAGCACAAGATCAACCGCAATAGTGGTTGTTAAGCACACGAACAACGCCAATTGAGGTTGTTAAGCACACAAACAAGGGCAAATGAGGTTCCTAACCACAAGAACAAGTGCAAATGAGGTTCATCAGCACAAGATCAAGTGCAAAAGAGGTGGTTAAGCATACGAACAACGCAAATTGAGGCTGTTAAGCACACAAACAGAGGCAAATGAGGTTCCCAAGCACAAGAACAAGTGGAAAAGAGATTCATAAGCAGAAGATCACGCTCAAAAGTTGTTGTTAACCACATGAACAACGCTATTTTAGGTTATTAAGCACACAAACAAGGGCAAATAAGGTTCCCAAGCACAAGAACAAGTGAAAATGAGGTTCATAAGCACAAGATCAAGCGCAAAAGAGGTTGTTAAGCAAATGAACAACGCCAATTGAGGTTGTTTAGCACACCAACAAGGGCAAATTAGGTTCCTAAGCACAAGAACATGTGCAAATGAGGTTCATAAGAACAAGATCAAGTGCAAAAGAGGTTGTCAAGCCCACGAATAATGCAAATTGAGGTTGCTAAGCACACAAATAACGGCAAATGAGGTTCCTAAGCACAAGAACAAGTTCAAATGAGGTTCATAAGCACAAGATCAAGCGCAAAAGAGGTTGTTAAGCACATGAACTGCGCCAATTGAGGTTGTTAAGCACACAAACAAGGGCAAATGATGTTACTAAGCAGAATAACAGGTGCAAATGAGGAGCATAAGCACAACATCAAGCGCAAAAGAGGTTGTTAAGCACACGAACAATGCTAATTGAGGTTGTCAAGCACACAAATAAGCTCAAATAAGGTTCCTAAGAACAAGAACTAGTTCAAATGAGGGTCATAAGCACAAGATCAAGCGCAAAAGAGATTGTTAAGCACACGAACAACGCTAATTGAGGTTGTTAAGCGCACAAACAAGGGCAAATGATGTTCCTAAGCACAAGGACAAGTGCAAATGAGGTTCATTAGCACAAGAACAAGCGCAAAAGATATTGTTAAGCACACGAACAACACCAATTGAGGTTTCTTAAGCACACAAATAAGGGAAATGAGGTTCCTAAGCACAAGATCAAGCTCAAAAGATGTTGTTAAGCACATGAACAACGTAATTGAGGTTATTAACCACACAAACAAGGGCAAATGAGGTTCCTAAGCACAAGAACATGTTCAAATGAGATTCATAAGCATAAGATCAAGCGCAATTGTGGTTGTTAAGGACACGAACAACGCCAATTGAGGTTGTTAAGCACACGATCAAGCGCAAATGAGGTTCCTAAGAACATGAACAAGTGCAAATGAGATTCATTAGCACAAGATCAAGTGCAAAAGAAGTTGTTGAGCACAGGATCAAGCGCAAATTAGTTTCCTAAGCACAAGAACAAGTGCAAATGAGGTTCATAAGCACAAGATCAAGTACAAAAGAGGTTGTTAAGCATACGAACATCGCAAATTGAGGCTGTTAAGCACACAAACAGAGGCAAATGAGGTTCCTAAGCACAAGAACAAGTGCAAATGAGATTCATAAGCACAAGAGCAAGCTCAAAAGATGTTGTTAACCACATGAACAACGCTAATTTTGGTTATTAAGCACACAAACATGGGCAAATAAGGCTCCCAAGCACAAGAACAAGTGAAAATGAGGTTCATAAGCACAAGATCAAGCGCAAAAGACTCTGTTAAGCAAATCAACAACGCAAATTGAGGTTGTTTAGCACATAAACAAGGGCAAATTAGATTCCTAAGCATAAAAACATGTGCAAATGAGGTTCATAAGAACAAGATCAAGTGCAAAAGAGGTTGTGAAGCACACGAATAACGCAAATTGAGGTTGTTAAGCACACAAATAACGGCAAATGAGGTTCCTAAGCACAAGAACAAGTCTAAATGAGATTCATAAGCACAAGATCACGCTCAAAAGTTGTTGTTAACCACATGAACAACGCCAATTTAGGTTATTAAGCACACAAACAACGGCAAATAAGGTTCCCAAGCATAAGAACAAGTGATAATGAGGTTCATAAGCACAAGATCAAGCGCAAAAGAGGCTGTTAAGCAAATGAACAACGCCAATTGAGGTTGTTTAGCACACAAACAAGGGCAAATTAGGTTCCTAAGCACAAAAACATGTGCAAATGAGGTTCATAAGAGAAAGATCAAGTGCAAAAGAGATTGTCAAGCACACGAATAATGCAAATTGAGGTTGTTAAGCACACAAATAACGGCAAATGAGGTTCCTAAGCACAAGAACAAGTTCAAATGAGGTTCATAAGAACAATATCAAGTGCAAAAGAGGTTGTTAAGCACATGAACAGCGCCAATTGAGGTTGTTAAGCACACAAACAAGGGCAAATGATGTTACTAAGCAGAATAACAGGTGCAAATGAGGAGCATAAGCACAAGATCAAGCGCAAAAGAGGTTGTTAAGCACACGAACAATGCAAATTGAGGTTGAGCGCAAATAAGGTTCCTAAGCACAAGAACTAGTTCAAATGAGGGTCATAAGCACAAGATCAAGCGCAAAAGAGGTTGTTAAGCAAACGAACAACGCTAATTGAGGTTGTTAAGCGCACAAACAAGGGCAAATGATGTTCCTAAGCACAAGAACAAGTGCAAATGAGGTTCATTAGCACAAGAACAAGCGCAAAAGATATTGTTAAGCACACGAACAACACCAATTGAGGTTTCTTCAGCACACAAATAAGGGAAATGTGGTTCCTAAGCTCAAGATCAAGCTCAAAAGAAGTTGTTAAGCGCATGAACAACGCTAATTGAGGTTATTAACCACACAAACAAGGGCAAATGAGGTTCCTAAGCACAAGAACATGTTCAAATGAGATTCATAAGCATAAGATCAAGCGCAAAAGAGGTTGTTAAGCACACGAACAACGCAAATTGAGGATGTTAAGCACACGATCAAGCGCAAATTAGGTTCCTAAGAACATGAACAAGTGCAAATGAGGTTCATTAGCACAAGATCAAGTGCAAAAGGGGTTGTTGAGCACAGGATCAAGCGTAAATTAGTTTCCTAAGCACAAGAACAAGTGCAAATGAGATTCATAAGCACAAGATCAAGTGCAAAAGAGGTTGTTAAGCATACGAACAACGCAAATTGAGGATGTTAAGCACACAAACAGAGGCAAATGAGATTCATAAGCACAAGATCAAGCGCAAAAGAGGTTGTTAACCACACGAACAACGCAAATTGAGGATGTTAAGCACACGATCAAGCGCAAATTAGGTTTCTAAGAACATGAACAAGTGCAAATGAGGTTCATTAGCACAAGATCAAGTGCAAAAGGGGTTGTTGAGCACAGGATCAAGCGTAAATTAGTTTCCTAAGCACAAGAACAAGTGCAAATGAGATTCATAAGCACAAGATCAGGTGCAAAAGAGGTTGTTAAGCATACGAACAACGCAAATTGAGGATGTTAAGCACACAAACAGAGGCAAATGAGGTTCCTAAGCACAAGAACAAGTGCAAATGAGATTCATAAGCATAAGATCACGCTCAAAAGTTGTTGTTGACCACATGAATAATGCTAATTTAGGTTATTAAGCACACAAACAATGGCAAATAAGGTTCCCAAGCACAAGAACAAGTGAAAATGAGGTTCATAAGCACAAGATCAAGCGCAAAAGAGGCTGTTAAGCAAATGAACAACGCCAATTGAGGCTGTTTGGCACACAAACAAGGGAAAATTAGGTTCCTAAGCACAAAAACTTGTGCAAATGAGGTTCATCAGAACAAGATCAAGTGCAAAAGAGGTTGTCAAGCACACGAATAACGGCAAATGAGGTTCCTAAGCACAAGAACAAGCGCAAATGAGGTTCATAAGCACAAGATCAAGCGCAAAACAGGTTGTTAAGCACATTAACAGCGCCAATTGAGGTTGTTAAGCCCGCAAACAAGGGCAAATGATGTTACTAAGCAGAAGAACAGGTGCAAATGAGGAGCATAAGCACAAGATCAAGCGCAAAAGAGGTTGTTAAGCACACGAACAATGCTAATTGAGGTTGTTAAGCACACAAATAAGCGCAAATAAGGTTCCTAAGCACAAGAACTAGTCCAAATGAGGGTCATAAGCACAAGATCAAGCGCAAAAGATGTTGTTAAGCACACGAGCAACGCTAATTGACGTTGTTAAGCGCACAAACAAGGGCAAATTATGTTCCTAAGCACAAGAACAAGTGCAAATGAGGTTCATTAGCACAAGAACAAGCGCAAAAGAAATTGTTAAGCACACGAACAACACCAATTGAGGTTGTTAAGCACACAAATAAGGGAAATGAGGTTCCTAAGGACAAGATCAAGCTCAAAAGATGTTGTTAAGCACATGAACAACGCTAATTGAGGTTATTAACCACACAAACAAGGGCAAATGAGGCTCCTAAGCACAAGAACATGTTCAAATGAGAGTCATAAGCACAAGATCAACCGCAATAGTGGTTGTTAAGCACACGAACAACGCCAATTGAGGTTGTTAAGCACACAAACAAGGGCAAATGAGGTTCCTAACCACAAGAACAAGTGCAAATGAGGTTCATCAGCAGATGATCACGCTCAAAAGTTGTTGTTAACCACATGAACAACGCTAATTTAGGTTATTAAGCACACAAACAAGGGCAAATAAGGTTCCCAAGCACATGAACAATTGAAAATGAGGTTCATAAGCACAAGATCAAGCGCAAAAGAGGCTGTTAAGCAAATGAACAACGCAAATTGAGGCTGTTAAGCACACAAACAAGGGCAAATTAGGTTCCTAAGCACAAGAACATGTGCAAATGAGGTTCATAAGAACAAGATCAAATGCAAAAGAGGTTGTCAAGCACACGAATAATGCAAATTGAGGTTGCTAAGCACACAAATAACGGCAAATGAGGTTCCTAAGCACAACAACAAGTTCAAATGAGGTTCATAAGCACAAGATCAAGCGCAAAAGAGGTTGTTAAGCACATGAAGAGCGCCAATTGAGGTTGTTAAGCACACAAACAAGGGCAAATGATGTTACTAAGCAGAATAACAGGTGCAAATGAGGAGCATAAGCACAAGATCAAGGGCAAAAGAGGTTGTTAAGCACACGAACAATGCTAATTGAGGTTGTCAAGCACACAAATAAGCGCAAATAAGGTTCCTAAGCACAAGAACTAGTTCAAATGAGGGTCATAAGCACAAGATCAAGCGCAAAAGAGGTTGTTAAGCACACGAACAACGCTAATTGAGGTTGTTAAGCGCACAAACAAGGGCAAATGATGTTCCTAAGCACAAGAACAAGTGCAAATGAGGTTCATTAGCACAAGAACAAGCGCAAAAGATATTGTTAAGCACACGAACAACACCAATTGAAGTTTCTTCAGCACACAAATAAGGGAAATGAGGTTCCTAAGCTCAAGATCAAGCTCAAAAGAAGTTGTTAAGCGCATGAACAACGCTAATTGAGGTTATTAACCACACAAACAAGGGCAAATGAGGTTCCTAAGCACAAGAACATGTTCAAATGAGATTCATAAGCAAAAGATCAAGCGCAATAGTGGTTGTTAAGGACACGAACAACGCCAATTGAGGTTGTTAAGCACACGATCAAGCGCAAATGAGGTTCCTAAGAACATGAACAAGTGCAAATGAGATTCATTAGCACAAGATCAAGTGCAAAAGAAGTTGTTGAGCACAGGATCAAGCGCAAATTTGTTTCCTAAGCACAAGAACAAGTGCAAATGAGGTTCATAAGCACAAGATCAAGTGCAAAAGAGGTTGTTAAGCATACGAACATCGCAAATTGAGGCTGTTAAGCACACAAACAGAGGCAAATGAGGTTCCTAAGCACAAGAACAAGTGCAAATGAGATTCATAAGCACAAGAGCAAGCTCAAAAGATGTTGTTAACCACATGAACAATGCTAATTTTGGTTATTAAGCACACAAACATGGGCAAATAAGGCTCCCAAGCACAAGAACAAGTGAAAATGAGGTTCATAAGCACAAGATCAAGCGCAAAAGACTCTGTTAAGCAAATCAACAACGCCAATTGAGGTTGTTTAGCACATAAACAAGGGCAAATTAGATTCCTAAGCATAAAAATATGTGCAAATGAGGTTCATAATAACAAGATCAAGTGCAAAAGAGGTTGTCAAGCACACGAATAACGCAAATTGAGGTTGTTAAGCACACAAATAACGGCAAATGAGGTTCCTAAGCACAAGAACAAGTCTAAATGAGATTCATAAGCACAAGATCACGCTCAAAAGTTGTTGTTAACCACATGAACAACGCCAATTTAGGTTATTAAGCACACAAACAAGGGCAAATAAGGTTCCCAAGCATAAGAACAAGTGATAATGAGGTTCATAAGCACAAGATCAAGAGCAAAAGAGGCTGTTAAGCAAATGAACAACGCCAATTGAGGTTGTTTAGCACACAAACAAGGGCAAATTAAGTTCCTAAGCACAAAAACATGTGCAAATGAGGTTCATAAGAGCAAGATCAAGTGAAAAAGAGATTGTCAAGCACACGAATAATGCAAATTGAGGTTGTTAAGCACACAAATAACGGCAAATGAGGTTCCTAAGCACAAGAACAAGTTCAAATGAGGTTCATAAGAACAATATCAAGTGCAAAAGAGGTTGTTAAGCACATGAACAGCGCCAATTGAGGTTGTTAAGCACACAAACAAGGGCAAATGATGTTACTAAGCAGAAGAACAGGTGCAAATGAGGAGCATAAGCACAAGATCAAGCGCAAAATAGGTTGTTAAGCACACGAACAATGCAAATTGAGGTTGTTAAGCACACAAATAAGCGCAAATAAGGTTCCTAAGCACAAGAACTAGTTCAAATGAGGGTCATAAGCACAAGATCAAGCGCAAAAGAGGTTGTTAAGCAAACGAACAATGTTAATTGAGGTTGTTAAGCGCACAAACAAGGGCAAATGATGTTCCTAAGCACAAGAACAAGTGCAAATGAGGTTCATTAGCACAAGAACAAGCGCAAAAGATATTGTTAAGCACAAGAACAACACCAATTGAGGTTGTTAAGCACACAAATAAGGGAAATGAGGTTCCTAAGCACAAGATCAAGCTCAAAAGATGTTGTTAAGCACATGAACAACGCTAATTGAGGTTATTAACCACACAAACAAGGGCAAATGAGGTTCCTAACCACAAGAACATGTTCAAATGAGATTCATAAGCACAAGAACCAGCGCAATAATGGTTGTTAAGCACACGAACAACGCCAATTGAGGTTGTTAAGCATACAAACAAGGGCAAATGAGGTTCCTAACCACAAGAACAAGTGCAAATGAGGTTCATTAGCACAAGATCAAGTGCAAAAGGGGTTGTTGAGCACAGGATCAGGCGCAAATTAGTTTCCTAAGCACAAGAACAAGTGTAAATGAGATTCATAAGCACAAGATCAAGTGCAAAAGAGGTTGTTAAGCATACGAACAACGCAAATTGAGGCTGTTAAGCACACAAACAGAGGCAAATGAGGTTCCTAAGCACAAGAACAAGTGCAAATGAGATTCATAAGTACAAGATCACGCTCAAAAGTTGTTGCTGACCACATGAACAACGCAAATTTACGTTATTAAGCACCCAAACAAGGGCAAATAAGGTTCCCAAGCACAAGAACAAGTGAAAATGAGGTTCATAAGCACAAGATCAAGCGCAAAAGAGGCTGTTAAGCAAATGAACAACGCCAATTGAGGTTGTTTAGCACCCAAACAAGGGCAAATTAGGTTCCTAAGCACAAAAACATGTGCAAATGAGGTTCATAAGAACAAGATCAAGTGCAAAAGAGGTTGTCAAGCACACGAATAACGCAAATTGAGGTTGTTAAGCACACAAATAACGGCAAATGAGGTTCCTAAGCACAAGAACAAGTTAAAATGAGGTTCATAAGCACAAGATCAAGTGCAAAAGAGGTTGTTAATCACATGAACAGCGCCAATTGAGGTTGTTAACAACACAAATAAGGGAAATGAGGTTCCTAAGCACAAGATCAAGCTCAAAAGATATTGTTAAGCACATGAACAACGCTAATTGAGGTTATTAACCACACAAACAAGGGCAAATGAGCTTCCTAAGCACAAGAATATGTTCAAATGAGATTCATAAGCACAAGATCAAGCGCAATAGTGGTTGTTAAGCACACGAACAACGCAAATTGAGGATGTTAAGCACACCATCAAGCGCAAATTAGGTTCCTAAGAACATGAACAAGTGCAAATGAGGTTCATTAGCACAATATCAAGTGCAAAAGGGGTTGTTGAGCACAGGATCAAGCGCAAATTAGTTTCCTAAGCACAAGAACAAGTGCAAATGAGGTTCATAAGCACAATATCAAGTGCAAAAGGGGTTGTTAAGCATACGAACATCGCAAATTGAGGCTGTTAAGCACACAAACAGAGGCAAATGAGGTTCCTAAGCACATGAACAATTGCAAATGAGATTCATAAGCACAAGAGCAAGCGCAAAAGATGCTGTTAAGCAAATGAACAACGCCAATTGAGGTTGTTTAGCACACAAACAAGGGAAAATTAGGTTCCTAAGCACAAAAACATGTGCAAATGAGGTTCATAAGAGCAAGATCAAGTGCAAAAGAGGTTGTCAAGCACACGAATAACGCAAATTGAGGTTGTTAAGCACACAAATAACGGCAAATGAGGTTCCTAAGCACAAGAACAAGTTCAAATGAGGTTCATAAGCACAAGATCAAGTGCAAAAGAGGTTGTCCAGCACACGAATAACGCAAATTGAGGTTGTTAAGCACACAAACAAGGGCAAATGATGTTACTAAGCAGAAGAACAGGTGCAAATGAGGAGCATAAGCACAAAATCAAGCGCAAAAGAGGTTGTTAAGCACACAAATAAGCGCAAATAATGTTCCTAAGCACAAGAACTAGTTCAAATGAGGGTCATAAGCACAAGATCAAGCGCAAAAGAGGTTGTTAAGCACACGAACAACGCTAATTGAGGTTGTTAAGCGCACAAACAAGGGCAAATGATGTTCCTAAGCACAAGAACAAGTGCAAATGAGGTTCATTAGCACAAGAACAAGCGCAAAAGATATTGTTAAGCACACGAACAACACCAATTGAGGTTTCTTAAGCACACAAATAAGGGAAATGAGGTTCCTAAGCACAAGATCAAGCTCAAAAGATGTTGTTAAGCACATGAACAACGCTAATTGAGGTTATTAACCACACAAACAAGGGCAAATGAGGTTCCTAACCACAAGAACATTTTCAAATGAGATTCATAAGAATAAGATCAAGCGCAATAGTGGTTGTTAAGCCCACGAACAACGCCAATTGAGGTTGTTGGGCACACAAACAAGGGCAAATGAGGTTCCTAACCACAAGAACAAGTGCAAATGAGGTTCACAAGCACAAGATCAAGCGCAAAAGAGGTTGTTAAGCACACGAAAAACGCAAATTGAGGTTGTTAAGCACACGATCAAGTTCAAAT
Organism: Carex arenaria; assembly: GCA_964058825.1. Classification (NCBI taxonomy): domain Eukaryota; kingdom Viridiplantae; phylum Streptophyta; class Magnoliopsida; order Poales; family Cyperaceae; genus Carex; species Carex arenaria. The sequence continues at coordinate 29,220 of CAXKVW010001251.1, read as the reverse complement.
GAGGTTCCTAAGAACATGAACAAGTGCAAATGAGATTCATTAGCACAAGATCAAGTGCAAAAGAGGTTGTTGAGCACAGGATCAAGCGCAAATTAGTTTCCTAAGCGACAAGAACAAGTACAAATGAGGTTCATAAGCACAAGATCAAGTGCAAAAGAGGTTGTTAAGCATACGAACATCGCAAATTGAGGCTGTTAAGCACACAAACAGAGGCAAATGAGGTTCCTAAGCACAAGAACAAGTGCAAATGAGATTCATAAGCACAAGATCACGCTCAAAAGTTGTTGTTGACCACATGAACAACGCTAATTTAGGTTACTAAGCACACAAACAAGGGCAAATAAGGCTCCCAAGCACAAGAACAAGTGAAAATGAGGTTCATAAGCACAAGATCAAGCTCAAAAGAGGCTGTTAAGCAAATGAACAACGCCAATTGAGGTTGTTTAGCACACAAACAAGGGCAAATTTGGTTCCTAAGCACAAAAACATGTGCAAATGAGGTTCATAAGAACAAGATCAAGTGTAAAAGAGGTTGTCAAGCACACGAATAACGCAAATTGAGGTTGTTAAGCACACAAATAAAGGCAAATGAGGTTCCTAAGCACAAGAACAAGTCCAAATGAGATTCATAAGCACAAGATCACGCTCAAAAGTTGTTGTTAACCACATGAACAATGCTAATTTAGGTTATTAAGTACACAAACAAGGTCAAATAAGGTTCCCAAGCATAAGAACAAGTGAAAATGAGGTTCGTAAGCACAAGATCAAGCGCAAAAGAGGCTGTTAAGCAAATGAACAACGCCAATTAAGGTGGTTTATCACACAAACAAGGACAAATTAGGTTCCTAAGCACAAAAACATGTGCAAATGAGGTTCATAAGAGCAAGATCAAGTGCAAAAGAGGTTGTCAAGCACACGAATAACGCAAATTGAGGTTGTTAAGCACACAAATAACGGCAAATGAGGTTCCTAAGCACAAGAACAAGTTCAAATGAGGTTCATAAGCACAAGATCAAGTGCAAAAGAGGTTGTTAAGCACATGTAGAGCTCCAATTGAGGTTGTTAAGCACACAAACAAGGGCAAATGATGTTACTAAGCAGAAGAACAGGTGCAAATGAGGAGCATAAGCACAAGATCAGGCGCAAAAGAGGTTGTTAAGCACACGAACAATGCTAATTGAGGTTGTTAACCACACAAATAAGCGCAAATAAGGTTCCTAAGCACAAGAACTAGTTCAAATGAGGGTCATAAGCACAAGATCAAGCGCAAAAGAGGTTGTTAAGCACACGAACAACGCTAATTGAGGTTGTTAAGCGCACAAACATGGGCAAATGATGTTCCTAAGCACAAGAACAAGTGCAAATGAGGTTCATTAGCACAAGAACAAGCGCAAAAGATATTGTTAAGCACACGAACAACACCAATTGAGGTTGTTAAGCACACAAATAAGGGAAATGAGGTTCCTAAGCACAAGATCAAGCTCAAAAGATGTTGTTAAGCACATGAACAACGCTAATTGAGGTTATTAACCACACAAACAAGAGCAAATGAGGTTCCTAAGCACAAGAACATGTTCAAATGAGATTCATAAGCACAAGAACAAGCGCAATAGTGGTTGTTAAGAACACGAACAACGCCAATTGAGGTTGTTAAGCACACAAACAAGGGCAAATGAGGTTCCTAACCACAAGAACAAGTGCAAATGAGATTCATAAGCACAAGATCAAGTGCAAACGAGGTTGTTAAGCATACGAACAACGCAAATTGAGGCTGTTAAGCACACAAACAGAGGCAGGCAAATGAGGTTCCTAAGCACAAGAACAAGTGCAAATGAGATTCATAAGCACAAGATCACGCTCAAAAGTTGTTGTTGACCACATGAACAACGCTAATTTAGGCTATTAAGCACACAAACAAGGGCAAATAAGGTTCCCAAGCACAAGAACAAGTGAAAATGAGGTTCATAAGCACAAGATCAAGCGCAAAAGAGGCTGTTAAGCAAATGAACAACGCCAATTGAGGTTGTTTAGCACACAAACAAGGGCAAATTAGGTTCCTAAGCACAAAAACATGTGCAAATGAGGTTCATAAGAACAAGATCAAGTGCAAAAGAGGTTGTCAAGCACACGAATAACGCAAATTGAGGTTGTTAAGCGCACAAATAAAGGCAAATGAGGTTCCTAAGCACAAGAACAAGTTCAAATGAGGTTCATAAGCACAAGATCAAGCGCAAAAGAGGTTGTGAAGCACATGAACAGTGCCAATTGAGGCTGTTAAGCACACAAACAAGGGCAAATGATGTTACTAATCAGAAGAACAGGTGCAAATGAGGAGCATAAGCACAAGATCAAGCGCAAAAGAGGTTGTTAAGCACACGAACAATGCTAATTGAGGTTGTTAAGCACACAAATAAGCGCAAATAAGGTTCCTAAGCACAAGAACTAGTTCAAATGAGGGTCATTAGCACAAGATCAATCGCAAAAGAGGTTGTTAAGCACACGAACAATGCTAATTGAGGTTGTTAAGCGCACAAACAAGGGTAAATGATGTTCTTAAGCACAAGAACAAGTGCAAATGAGGTTCATTAGCACAAGAACAAGCGCAAAAGATATTGTTAAACACACGAACAACACCAATTGAGGTTTCTTAAGCACACAAATAAGGGAAATGAGGTTCCTAAGCACAAGATCAAGCTGAAAAGATGTTGTTAAGCACATGAACAACGCTAATTGAGGTTATTAACCACACAAACAAGGGCAAATGAGGTTCCTCAGCACAAGAACATGTTCAAAAGAGATTCATAAGCACAAGATCAAGCGCAATAGTGGTTGTTAAGCACACGAACAACGCCAATTGAGGTTGTTAAGCACACAAACAAGGGCAAATGAGGTTGCTAACCACAAGAACAAGTGCAAATGAGGTTCATAAGCACAAGATCAAGCGCAAAAGAGGTTGTTAAGCAAACAAACAACGCAAATTGAGGATGTTAAGTACACGATCAAGCGCAAATTAGGTTCCTAAGAACGTTAACAAGTGCAAATGAGGTTCATAAGCACAAGATCAAGTGCAAAAGAGGTTGTTAAGCATACGAACAACGCAAATTGAGGCTGTTAAGCACACGAACAACGCAAATTGAGGCTGTTAAGCACACAAACAGAGGCAAATGAGGTTCCTAAGCACAAGAACAAGTGCAAATGAGATTCATAAGCACAAGATCACGCTCAAAAGTTGTTGTTAACCACATGAACAACGCTAATTTAGGTTATTAAGCACACAAACAAGGGCAAATAAGGTTCCCAAGCACAAGAACATGTGCAAATGAGGTTCATAAGAACAAGATCAAGTGCAAAAGAGGTTGTTAAGCACACGAATAATGCAAATTGAGGTTGTTAAGCACACAAATAACGGCAAATGAGGTTCCTAAGCACAAGAACAAGTTCAAATGAGGTTCATAAGCGCAAAAGAGGTTGTTAAGCACATGAAGAGCGCCAATTGAGGTTGTTAAGCACATAAACAAGGGCAAATGATGTTACTAAGCAGAAGAACAGGTGCAAATGAGGAGCATAAGCACAAGATCAAGCGCAAAAGTGGTTGTTAAGCACACGAACAATGCTAATTGAGGTTGTTAAGCGCACAAACAAGGGCAAATGATGTTCCTAAGCACAAGAACAAGTGCAAATGAGGTTCATTAGCACAACAACAAGCGCAAAAGATATTATTAAGCACACGAACAACACCAATTGAGGTTTCTCAAGCACACAAATAAGGGAAATGAGGTTCCTAAGCACAATATCAAGCTCAAGAGATGTTGTTAAGCACATGAACAACGCTAATTGAGGTTATTAACCACACAAACAAGGGCAAATGAGGTTCCTAACCACAAGAACATGTTCAAATGAGATTCATAAGCATAAGATCAAGCGCAATAGTGGTTGTTAAGGACACGAACAACGCCAATTGAGGTTGTTGGGCACACAAACAAGGGCAAATGAGGTTCCTAACCACAAGAACAAGTGCAAATGAGGTTCATAAGCACAAGATCAAGCGCAAAAGAGGTTGTTAAGCACACGAACAACGCAAATTGAGGTTGTTAAGCACACGATCAAGCGCAAATGAGGATCCTAAGAACATGAACAAGTGCAAATCAGATTCATTAGCACAAGATCAAGTGCAAAAGAGGTTGTTGAGCACAGGATAAAGCGCTAATTAGTTTCCTAAGCACAAGAACAAGTGCAAATGAGGTTCATAAGCACAAGATCAAGTGCAAAAGAGGTTGTTAAGCATACGAACATCGCAAATTGAGGCTGTTAAGCACACAAACAGAGGCAAATGAGGTTCCTAAGCACAAGAACAAGTGCAAATGAGATTCATAAGCACAAGATCACGCTCAAAAGTTGTTGTTGACCACATGAACAACGCTAATTTAGGTTATTAAGCACACAAACAAGGGCAAATAAGGTTCCCAAGCACAAGAACAAGTGAAAATGAGGTTCAGAAGCACAAGATCAAGCGCAAAAGATGCTGTTAAGCAAATGAACAACGCCAATTAAGGTGGTTTATCACACAAACAAGGGCAAATTAGGTTCCTTAACACAAAAACATGTGCAAATGAGGTTCATAAGAGCAAGATCAAGTGCAAAAGAGGTTGTCAAGCACACGAATAACGCAAATTGAGGTTGTTAAGCACACAAGTAACGGCAAATGAGGTTCCTAAGCACAAGAACAAGTTCAAATGAGGTTCATAAGCACAAGATCAAGTGCAAAAGAGGTTGTTAAGCACATGTAGAGCTCCAATTGAGGTTGTTAAGCACACAAACAAGGGCAAATGATGTTACTAAGCAGAAGAACAGGTGCAAATGAGGAGCATAAGCACAAGATCAGGCGCAAAAGAGGTTGTTAAGCACACGAACAATGCTAATTGAGGTTGTTAAGCACACAAATAAGCGCAAATAAGGTTCCTAAGCACAAGAACTAGTTCAAATGAGGGTCATAAGCACAAGATCAAGCGCAAAAGAGGTTGTTAAGCACACGAACAACGCTAATTGAGGTTGTTAAGCGCACAAACAAGGGTAAATGATGTTCCTAAGCACAAGAACAAGTGCAAATGAGGTTCATTAGCACAAGAACAAGCGCAAAAGATATTGTTAAACACACGAACAACACCAATTGAGGTTTCTTAAGCACACAAATAAGGGAAATGAGGTTCCTAAGCACAAGATCAAGCTGAAAAGATGTTCTTAAGCACATGAACAACGCTAATTGAGGTTATTAACCACACAAACAAGGGCAAATGAGGTTCCTCAGCACAAGAACATGTTCAAATGAGATTCATAAGCACAAGATCAAGCGCAATAGTGGTTGTTAAGCACACGAACAACGCCAATTGAGGTTATTAAGCACATAAACAAGGGCAAATGAGGTTGCTAACCACAAGAACAAGTGCAAATGAGGTTCATAAGCACAAGATCAAGCGCAAAAGAGGTTGTTAAGCAAACGAACAACGTAAATTGAGGATGTTAAGCACACGATCAAGCGCAAATTAGGTTCCTAAGAACATGAACAAGTGCAAATGAGGTTCATTAGCACAAGATCAAGTGCAAAAGGGGTTGTTGAGCACAGGATCAAGCGCAAATTAGTTTCCTAAGCACAAGAACAAGTGCAAATGAGGTTCATAAGCACAAGATCAAGTGCAAAAGAGGTTGTTAAGCATACGAACAACGTAAATTGAGGCTGTTAAGTACACGAACAACGCAAATTGAGGCTGTTAAGCACACAAACAGAGGCAAATGAGGTTCCTAAGCACAAGAACAAGTGCTAATGAGATTCATAAGCACAAGATCACGCTCAAAAGTTGTTGTTAACCACATGAACAACGCTAATTTTGGTTATTAAGCACACAAACAAGGGCAAATAAGGTTCCCAAGCACAAGAACAAGTGAAAATGAGGTTCATAAGAACAAGATCAAGCGCAAAAGAGACTGTTAAGCAAATAAACAACGCCAATTGAGGTTGTTTAGCACACAAACAAGGGCAAATTAGGTTCCTAAGCACAAAAACATGTGCAAATGAGGTTCATAAGAACAAGATCAAGTGCAAAAGAGGTTGTTAAGCACACGAATAATGCAAATTGAGGTTGTTAAGCACACAAATAACGGCAAATGAGGTTCCTAAGCACAAGAACAAGTCCAAATGAGATTCATAAGCACAAGATCACGCTCAAAAGTTGTTGTTAACCACATGAACAACGCTAATTTAGGTTATTAAGCACACAAACAAGGGCAAATAAGGTTCCCAAGCATAAGAACAAGTGAAAATGAGGTTCGTAAGCACAAGATCAAGCGCAAAAGAGGCTGTTAAGCAAATGAACAACGCCAATTGAGGTTGTTTAGCACACAAACAAGGGCAAATTAGGTTCCTAAGCTCAAAAACATGTGCAAATGAGGTTCATTAGCACAACAACAAGCGCAAAAGATATTGTTAAGCACACGAACAACACCAATTGAGGTTTCTCAAGCACACAAATAAGGGAAATGAGGTTCCTAAGCTCAATATCAAGCTCAAGAGATGTTGTTAAGCACATGAACAACGCTAATTGAGGTTATTAACCACACAAACAAGGGCAAATGAGGTTCCTAACCACAAGAACATGTTCAAATGAGATTCATAAGCATAAGATCAAGCGCAATAGTGGTTGTTAAGCACACGAACAACGCCAATTGAGGTTGTTAAGCACACAAACAAGGGCAAATGAGGTTCCTAACCACAAGAACAAGTGCAAATGAGGTTCATAAGCACAAGATCAAGCGCAAAAGAGGTTGTTAAGCACACGAAAAACGCAAATTGAGGTTGTTAAGCACACGATCAAGCGCAAATGAGGTTCCTAAGAACATGAACAAGTGCAAATCAGATTCATTAGCACAAGATCAAGTGCAAAAGAGGTTGTTGAGCACAGGATAAAGCGCTAATTAGTTTCCTAAGCACAAGAACAAGTGCAAATGAGGTTCATAAGCACAAGATCAAGTGCAAAAGAGGTTGTTAAGCATACGAACATCGCAAATTGAGGTTGCTAAGCACACAAATAACGTCAAATGAGGTTCCGAAGCACAAGAACAAGTTCAAATGAGGTTCATAAGCACAAGATCAAGTGCAAAAGAGATTGTTAAGCACATGAAGAGCGCCAATTGAGGTTGTTAAGCACACAAACAAGGGCAAATGATGTTACTAAGCAGAAGAACAGGTGCAAATGAGGAGCATAAGCACAAGATCAAGCGCAAAAGAGGTTGTTAAGCACACGAACAATGCTAATTGAGGTTGTTAAGCACACAAATAAGCGCAAATAAGGTTCCTAAGCACAAGAACTAGTTCAAATGAGGGTCATAAGCACAAGATTAAGCGCAAAAGAGGTTGTTAAGCACACGAACAACGTTAATTGAGGTTGTTAAACGCACCAACAAGGGCAAATGATGTTCCTAAGCACAAGAACAAGTGCAAATGAGGTTCATTAGCACAAGAACAAGCGCAAAAGATATTGTTAAGAACACGAACAACACCAATTGAGGTTGTTAAGCACACAAATAAGGGAAATGAGGTTCCTAAGCACAAGATCTAGCTCAAAAGATGTTGTTAAGCAATTGAACAACGCTAATTGAGGTTATTAACCACACAAACAAGGGCAAATAAGGTTCCTAACCACAAGAACATGTTCAAATGAGATTCATAAGCAGAAGAACAAGCGTAATAGTGGTTTTTAAGCACACGAACAACGCCAATTGAGGATGTTAAGCACACAAACAAGGGCAAATGAGGTTCCTAACCACAAGAACAAGTGCAAATGAGGTTCCTAAGCACAAGATCAAGCGCAAAAGAGGTTGTTAAGCACACGAACAACGCAAATTGAGGATGTTAAGCACACCATCAAGCGCAAATTAGGTTCCTAAGAACATGAACAAGTGCAAATGTGGTTCATTAGCACACGATCAAGTGCAAAAGGGGTTGTTGAGCACAGGATCAAGCGCAAATTAGTTTCCTAAGCTCAAGAACAAGTGCAAATGAGTTTCATAAGCACAAGATCAAGTGCAAAAGAGGTAGTTAAGCATACGGACAACGCAAATTGAGGCTGTTAAGCACACAAACAGAGGCAAATGAGGTTCCTAAGCACAAGAACAAGTGCAAATGAGATTCATAAGCACAAGATCACGCTCAAAAGTTGTTGTTGACCACATGAACAACGCTAATTTAGGTTATTAAGCACACAAACAAGGGCAAATAAGGCTCCCAAGCACAAGAACAAGTGAAAATGAGGTTCATAAGCACAAGATCAAGCGCAAAAGATGCTGTTAAGCAAATGAACAACGCCAATTGAGGTGGTTTAGCTCACAAACAAGGGCAAATTAGGTTCCTAAGCACAAAAACATGTGCAAATGAGGTTCATATGAACAAGATCAAGTGCAAAAGAGGTTGTCAAGCACACGAATAACGCAAATTGAGGTTGTTAAGCACACAAATAACGGCAAATGAGGTTCCTAAGCACAAGAACAAGTTCAAATGAGGTTCATAAGCACAAGATCAAGCGCAAAAGAGGTTGTTAAGCACATGAACAGCGCCAATTGAGGTTGTTAAGCACACAAACAAGGGCAAATGAAGTTACTAAGCAGAAGAACAGGTGCAAATGAGGAGCATAAGCACAAGATCAAGCGCAAAAGTGGTTGTTAAGCACACAAATAAGCGCAAATAAGGTTCCTAAGGACAAGAACTAGTTCAAATGAGGGTCATAAGCACAAGATCAAGCGCAAAAGAGGTTGTTAAGCTCACGAACAACGCTAATTGAGGTTGTTAAGCGCACAAACAAGGGCAAATGATGTTCCTAAGCATAAGAACAAGTGCAAATGAGGTTCATTAGCACAAGAACAAGCGCAAAAGATATTGTTAAGCACACGAACAACACCAATTGAGGTTGTTAAGCACACAAATAAGGGAAATGAGGTTCCTAAGCACAAGATCAAGCTCAAAAGATGTTGTTAAGCACATGAACAACGCTAATTGAGGTTATTAACCACACAAACAAGGGCAAATGAGGTTCCTAACCACAAGAACATGTTCAAATGAGATTCATAAGCATAAGATCAAGCGCAATAGTGGTTCTTAAGCACACGAACAACGCCAATTGAGGTTGTTAAGCACACAAACAAGGGCAAATGATGTTCCTAACCACAAGAACAAGTGCAAATGAGGTTCATAAGCACAAGATCAAGCGCAAAAGAGGTTGTTAAGCACACGAAAAACGCAAATTGAGGTTGTTAAGCACACGATCAAGCGCAAATGAGGTTCCTAAGAACATGAACAAGTGCAAATCAGATTCATTAGCACAAGATCAAGTGCAAAAGAGGTTGTTGAGCACAGGATAAAGCGCTAATTAGTTTCCTAAGCACAAGAACACGTGCAAATGAGGTTCATAAGCACAAGATCAAGTGCAAAAGAGGTTGTTAAGCATACGAACATCGCAAATTGAGGCTGTTAAGCACACAAACAGAAGCAAATGAGGTTCCTAAGCACAAGAACAAGTGCAAATGAGATTCATAAGCACAAGATCACGCTCAAAAGTTGTTGTTGACCACATGAACAACGCTAATTTAGGTTATTAAGCACACAAACAAGGGCAAATAAGGCTCCCAAGCACAAGAACAAGTGAAAATGAGGTTCATAAGCACAAGATCAAGCGCAAAAGATGCTGTTAAGCAAATGAACAACGCCAATTGAGGTGGTTTAGCTCACAAACAAGGGCAAATTAGGTTCCTAAGCACAAAAACATGTGCAAATGAGGTTCATATGAACAAGATCAAGTGCAAAAGAGGTTGTCAAGCACACGAATAACGCAAATTGAGGTTGTTAAGCACACAAATAACGGCAAATGAGGTTCCTAAGCACAAGAACAAGTTCAAATGAGGTTCATAAGCACAAGATCAAGCGCAAAAGAGGTTGTTAAGCACATGAACAGCGCCAATTGAGGTTGTTAAGCACACAAACAAGGGCAAATGAAGTTACTAAGCAGAAGAACAGGTGCAAATGAGGAGCATAAGCACAAGATCAAGCGCAAAAGAGGTTGTTAAGCACACAAATAAGCGCAAATAAGGTTCCTAAGCACAAGAACTAGTTCAAATGAGGGTCATAAGCACAAGATCAAGCGCAAAAGAGGTTGTTAAGCTCACGAACAACGCTAATTGAGGTTGTTAAGCGCGCAAACAAGGGCAAATGATGTTCCTAAGCATAAGAACAAGTGCAAATGAGGTTCATTAGCACAAGAACAAGCGCAAAAGATATTGTTAAGCACACGAACAACACCAATTGAGGTTTCTCAAGCACACAAATAAGGGAAATGAGGTTCCTAAGCACAAGATCAAGCTCAAAAGATGTTGTTAAGCACATGAACAACGCTAATTGAGGTTATTAACCACACAAACAAGGGCAAATGAGGTTCCTAACCACAATAACATGATCAAATGAGATTCATAAGCATAAGATCAAGCGCAATAGTGGTTGTTAAGCACACGAACAACGCCAATTGAGGTTGTCAAGCACACAAACAAGGGCAAATGAGGTTCCTAACCACAAGAACAAGTGCAAATGAGGTTCATAAGCACAAGATCAAGTGCAAAAGTGGTTGTTAAGCACACGAACAACGCAAATTGAGGTTGTTAAGCACACGATCAAGCGCAAATGAGGTTCCTAAGAACATGAACAAGTGCAAATCAGATTCATTAGCACAAGATCAAGTGCAAAAGAGGTTGTTGAGCACAGGATCAAGCGCAAATTAGTTTCCTAAGCACAAGAACAAGTGCAAATGAGGTTCATAAGCACAAGATCAAGTGCAAAAGAGGTTGTTAAGCATACGAACATCGCAAATTGAGGCTGTTAAGCACAAAAACAGAGGCAAATGAGGTTCCTAAGCACAAGAACAAGTGCAAATGAGATTCATAAGCACAAGATCACGCTCAAAAGTTGTTGTTGACCACATGAACAACGCTAATTTAGGTTATTCAGCACACAAACAAGGGCAAATAAGGCTCCCAAGCACAAGAACAAGTGAAAATGAGGTTCATAAGCACAAGATCAAGCGCAAAAGATGCTGTTAAGCAAATGAACAACGCCAATTGAGGTTGTTTAGCACACAAACAAGGGCAAATTTGGTTCCTAAGCACAAAAACATGTGCAAATGAGGTTCATAAGAACAAGATCAAGTGCAAAAGAGGTTGTCAAGCACACGAATAACGCAAATTGAGGTTCCTAAGCACACAAATAACGGCAAATGAGGTTCCTAAGCACAAGAACAAGTCCAAATGAGATTCATAAGCACAAGATCACGCTCAAAAGTAGTTGTTAACCACATGAACAACGCTAATTTAGGTTATTAAGCACACAAACAAGGGCAAATAAGGTTCCCAAGCATAAGAACAAGTGAAAATGAGGTTCGTAAGCACAAGATCAAGCGCAAAAGATGCTGTTATGCAAATGAACAACGCCAATTGACGTTGTTTAGCACACAAACAAGGGCAAATTAGGTTCCTAAGCACAAAAACATGTGCAAATGAGGTTCATAAGAGCAAGATCAAGTGCAAAAGAGGTTGTCAAGCACACGAATAACGCAAATTGAGGTTGCTAAGCACAAAAATAACGGCAAATGAGGTTCCTAAGCACAAGAACAAGTTCAAATGAGGTTCATAAGCACAAGATCAAGTGCAAAAGAGATTGTTAAGCACATGAAGAGCGCCAATTGAGGTTGTTAAGCACACAAACAAGGGCAAATGATGTTACTAAGCAGAATAACAGGTGCAAATGAGGAGCATAAGCACAAGATCAAGCGCAAAAGAGGTTGTTAAGCACACGAACAATGCTAATTGAGGTTGTTAAGCACACAAATAAGCGCAAATAAGGTTCCTAAGCACAAGAACTAGTTCAAATGAGGGTCATAAGCACAAGATTAAGCGCAAAAGAGGTTGTTAAGCACACGAACAACGTTAATTGAGGTTGTTAAACGCACCAACAAGGGCAAATGATGTTCCTAAGCACAAGAACAAGTGCAAATGAGGTTCATTAGCACAAGAACAAGCGCAAAAGATATTGTTAAGCACACGAACAACACCAATTGAGGTTGTTAAGCACACAAATAAGGGAAATGAGGTTCCTAAGCACAAGATCTAGCTCAAAAGATGTTGTTAAGCAATTGAACAACGCTAATTGAGGTTATTAACCACACAAACAAGGGCAAATAAGGTTCCCAAGCACAAGAACAAGTGAAAATGAGGTTCATAAGCACAAGATCAAGCACAAAAGAGGCTGTTAAGCAAATGAACAACGCAAATTGGGGTTGTTAAGCACACAAACAAGGGCAAATGAGGTTCCTAAGCACAAGAACAACTGCAATTGAGATTCATAAGCACAAGATCAGGCTCAAAAGATGTTGTTAAGCACACGAACAACGCGAATTGAAGTTGTTAAGCACACAAACAAGGGCATATGGTGTTCCTAAGCACAAGAACAAGTGGAAATGAGGTTCATTAGCACAAGATCAAGCGCAAAAGTGGTTATTAAGCATACGAACAACGCCAATTGTGGTTCTTAACCACACGAACAACCGCAAACGAGATTCCTAAGAACAAGAACAGATGCAAATGTTGTTCATAAGTACAACATCAAGCGCAAAAGGAGGTTATTAGGCAGACGAACAACGCCAATTGAGGATGTTAAGCACACAAACATGGGAAATGAGGTTCCTAAGCACAAGAACAAGTGCAAATGAGGTTTATAAGCACAAGAACAAGCGCAAAAGAGATTCCTAAGAACACGAACAATGCCAATTGAGGTTGTTAAGCACGCAAACAAGGGAAACGAGGTTCCTAAGCACAAACAAGTGCAAACGACGTTCATAGGCTCAAGATCAAGTGCAAAAGAGGTTGTTAGGCACACGAACAACACCAATTGAGGATGTTAAGCGCACAAACAAGGGCAAATGAGGTTCCTAAGCACAAGAACAAGTGCAAATAAGGTTCATAAGCACAAGTTTAAGCGCAAAAGAGGTTGTTAAGCACATTAACAACGCAAATTCAGGTTGTCGAGCACACAAACAAGGGCAAATGAGGTTCCTAAGCACAAGAATATGTTCAAATGGGGTTCATAAGCATAAGATCAAGCGCAATAGAGGTTGTTAAGCACATGAACAGCGCTAATTGAGCTTATTAATCACACAAACAAGGGCAAATAAGGTTCCCAAGTAAAAGAACAAGTGAAAATGAGGTTCATAAGCGCAAGATCAAGCGCAAAAGAGGCTGTTAAGCACATGAACAACGCAAATTGAGGTTGTTAAGGACACAAATAAGGGCAAATGAGGTTCCTAAGCACAAGAACATGTCCAAATGAGGTTCATAAGCACAAGATCAAGCGCAATAGAGGTTGTTAAGCACACGAATAACGCAAATTGAGGTTGTTAAGCGCACAAACAAGGGCAAATGATGTTCCTAAGCACAAGAACAAGTGCAAATGAAGTTCATTAGCACAAGAACAAGCGCAAAAGATATTGTTAAGCACACAAACAACACCAATTGAGGTTGTTAAGCACACAAATAACGGAAATGAGGTTCCTAAGCACAAGATCAAGCTCAAAAGATGTTGTTAAGCACATGAACAACGCTAATTGAGGTTATCAACCACACAAACAAGGGCAAATGAGGTTCCTAAGCACAAGAACATGTTCAAATGAGATTCATAAGCAGAAGATCAAGCGCAATTGTGGTTGTTAAGCACACGAACAACGCCAATTGAGGTTGTTAAGCCCACAAACAAGGGCAAATGAAGTTCCTAACCACAAGAACATGTGCAAATGAGGTTCATAAGCACAAGATCAAGCGCAAAAGAGGTTGTTAAGCACACGAACAACGCAAATTGAGGTTGTTAAGAGCACGATCAAGAGCAAATAAGGTTCCTAAGAACATGAACAAGTGCAAATGAGATTCATTAGCACAAGATCAAGTGCAAAAGAGGTTGTTGAGCACAGGATCAAGCGCAAATTAGTTTCCTAAGCACAAGAACAAGTGCAAATGAGGTTCATAAGCACAAGATCAAGTGCAAAAGAGGTTGTTAAGCATACGAACATCGCAAATTGAGGCTGTTAAGCAGACAAACAGAGGCAAATGAGGTTCCTAAGCACAAGAACAAGTGCAAATGAGATTCATAAGCACAAGAGCAAGCTCAAAAGATGTTGTGAAGCACACGAACAACGCCAATTGAGGCTGTTAAGCGCACAAACAAGTGCAAATGAGGTTCCTAAGTACAAGAACAAGTGCAAATCAGGTTCATAAGCACAAGGTTAAACGCAAAAGAGGTTGTGAAGCACAGAAACAACTCCAATTGAGGTTGTTAAGCACACGATCAAGCGCAAATGAGGTTCCTAAGCCCAAGAACAAGTGCAAATGAGTTTCATAAGCACAAGATCAAGTGCAAAAGAGGTTGTTAAGCACATGAACAACCCAAATTGAGGTTGTCAAGCACACGATCAAGGGCAAACGAGGTTCCTAAGCAGAAGTACAGATGCAAATGAGGTTCATCACCACAAGATCAAGGGCAAAAGATTTTTTAAGCATACGAACAACGCAAATTGAGGTTGTTAAGCTCACAAACAATGGCAAATGAGGTTCCTAAGCATGAGAACAAGTGCAAATGACGTTCATAAGCACAAGATCAAGTGCAAAAGAGGTTGTTAAGCACACGAACAACGCAAATTGAGGTTGTTAAGCAAACGATCAACGGCAAACGAGGTTCCTAAGCACAAGAACAGATGCAAATTAGGTTCATAAGCACAAGATCAAGGGCAAAAGAGGTTGTTAAGCATACGAACAACGCAAATTTGGGTTGTTAAGCACACAAACAAGGGCAAATGAGGTTCCTAAGCACAAGAACAACTGCAAATGAGATTCAAAAGTAGAAGATTAAGCTCAAAACATGTTGTTAAGCACATGAACAGCGCTAATTGAGGTTATTAAGCACACAAACAAGGGCAAATAAGGTTCCTAAGCACAAGAACAAGGGCAAATGATGTTCATAAGCACAAGACCAAGTTCAAAAGAGGTTGTTCAGCACAGGAACAACGCAAATTGAGATTGTTAAGCACACGATCAAGGGCAAATGAGGTTCCTAAGCACAAGAACATGTTCAAATGAGGTTCATAAGCACAAGATCAAGGGCAAAAGAGGTTGTTAAACACACGAACAACGCAAATTGAGGTTATTAAGCACACAAAAAAGGTCAAATTAGGTTCCTAAGCACAACAACATGTTCAAATGAGGTTCATAAGCACAAGATCAAGCTCAAAAGAGGTTGTTAAGCACATGAACAGCGCCAATTGAGGTTGTTAAGCACACAAACAAGGGCAAATGAGGTTCCGAAGCACAAGAACAACTTCATATGAGATTCATAAGTAGAAGATCAAGCTCAAAAGATGTTGTTAAGCACATGAACAGCGCTAATTGAGGTTATTAAGCACACAAACAAGGACACAAACAAGGACAAACAAGGACAAATAAGGTTCCTAAGCACAACAACAAGTGCAAATGAGGTTCATAAGCACAAGATCAAGTGCAAAAGAGGTTGTTAAGCTCAGGAACAACGCAAATTGAGGTTGTTAAGCACACTATCAAGGGCAAACGAGGTTCCTAAGCACAAGAACAGATGCAAATGAGGTTCATAAGCACAAGATCAAGGGCAAAAGAGGTTGTTAAACATACGAACACCGCAAATTGATGTTATTAAGGACACAAAAAAGGGCAAATTAGGTTCCTAAGCACAAGAACATGTTCAAATGTGGTTCATAAGCACAAGATCAAGCGCAAAAGAGGTTGTTAAGCACATGAACAGCGCCAATTGAGGTTGTTAAGCACACAAGCAGGGGCAAATTATGTTACTAAGCAGAAGAACAGGTGCAAATGATGAGCATAAGCACAAAATCAAGCGCAAAAGAGGTTGTTAAGCACACGATCAAGCGCAAATGAGGTTCCCAAGAACATGAATAAGTGCAAATGAAGTTCATTAGCACCAGATCAAGTGCAAAAGAGGTTGTTGAGCACAGGATCAAGTGCAAAAGAGGTTGTTATAAATACGAAAAACGCAAATTGAGGCTGTTAAGCACACAAACAGAGGCAAATGAGGTTCCTAAGAACAAGAACAAGTGCAAATTAGATTCATAAGCACAAGATCAAGCTCAAAAGATGTTGTTGCCCACATGAACAACGCTAATTTAGGTTATTAAGCACACAAACAAGGGCAAATAAGGTTCCCAAACACAAGAACAAGTGAAAATGAGGGTTATAAGCACAAGATCAAGCGTAAAAGAGGCTGTTAAGCAAATGAACAACGCCAATTGAGGTTGTTTAGCACCCAAACAAGGGCAAATTAGGTTCCTAAGCACAAAAACATGAGCAAATGAGGTTCATAAGAACAAGATCAAGTGCAAAAGAGCTTGTCAAGCACACGAATAACGCAAATTGAGGTTGTTAAGCACACAAATAACGGCAAATGAGGTTCCTAAGCACAAGAACAAGTTCAAATGAGGTTCATAAGCACAAGATCAAGCGCAAAAGAGGTTGTTAATCACATGAACAGCGCCAATTGAGGTTGTTAAGCACACAAACAAGGGCAAATGATGTTACTAAGCAGAAGAACAGGTGCAAATGAGGAGCATAAGCACAAGATCAAGCGCAAAAGAGGTTGTTAAGAACACGAACAATGCTAATTGAGGTTGTTAAGCACACAAATAAGCGCAAATAAGGTTCCTAAGCACAAGAACTAGTTCAAATGAGGGTCAAAAGCACAAGATCAAGCGCAAAAGAGGATGTTAAGCACACGAACAACGCTAATTGAGGTTGTTAAGCGCACAAACAAGGGCAAATGATGTTCCTAAGAACAAGAACAAGTGCAAATGAGGTTCATTAGCACAAGAACAAGCGCAAAAGATATTGTTAAGCTCACGAACAACACCAATTGAGGTTGTTAAGCACACAAATAAGGGAAATGAGGTTCCTAAGCACAATATCAAGCTCAAAAGATGTTGTTAAGCACATGAACAACGCTAATTGAGGTTATTAACCACACAAACAAGGGTAAATGAGGTTCCCAAGCACAAGAACGTGTTCAAATGAGATTCATAAGCACAAGATCAAGCGCAATAGTGGTTGTTAAGCACACGAACAACGCCAATTGAGGTTGTTAAGCACACAAACAAGGGCAAATGAAGTTCCTAACCACAAGAACAAGTGCAAATGAGGTTCATAAGCACAAGATCAAGTGCAAAAGAGGTTGTTAAGCACACGAACAACGCAAATTGAGGATGTTAAGCACACCATCAAGCGCAAATTAGGTTCCTAAGAACATGAACAAGTGCAAATGTGGTTCATTAGCACAAGATCAAGTGCAAAAGGGGTTGTTGAGCACAGGATCAAGCGTAAATTAGTTTCCTAAGCACAAGAACATGTGCAAATGAGATTCATAAGCACAAGATCAAGTGCAAAAGAGGTTGTTAAGCATACGAACAACGCAAATTGAGGCTGTTAAGCACACAAACATAGGCAAATGAGGTTCCTAAGCACAAGAACAAGTGCAAATGAGATTCATAAGCACAAGATCACGCTCAAAAGTTGTTGTTGACCACATGAACAACGCTAATTTAGGTTATTAAGCACACAAACAAGGGCAAATAAGGTTCCCAAGCACAAGAACAAGTGAAAATGAGGTTCATAAGCACAAGATCAAGCGCAAAGGAGGCTGTTAAGCAAATGAACAACGCCAATTGAGGTTGTTTGGCACACAAACAAGGGCAAATTAGGTTCCTAAGCACAAAAACTTGTGCAAATGAGGTTCATAAGAACAAGATCAAGTGCAAAAGAGGTTGTCAAGCACACGAATCACGGCAAATGAGGTTCCTAAGCACAAGAACAAGTTTAAATGAGGTTCATAAGCACAAAATCAAGCGCAAAAGAGGTTGTTAAGCACATGAACAGCGCCAATTGAGGTTGTTAAGCCCGCAAACAAGGGCAAATGATGTTACTAAGCAGAAGAACAGGTGCAAATGAGGAGCATAAGCACAAGATCAAGCGCAAAAGAGGTTGTTAAGCACAAGAACAATGCTAATTGAGGTTGTTAAGCACACAAATAAGCGCAAATAAGGTTCCTAAGCACAAGAACTAGTCCAAATGAGGGTCATAAGCACAAGATCAAGCGCAAAAGATGTTGTTAAGCACACGAACAACGCTAATTGACGTTGTTAAGCGCACAAACAAGGGCAAATGATGTTCCTAAGCACAAGAACAAGTGCAAATGAGGTTCATTAGCACAAGAACAAGCGCAAAAGATATTGTTAAGCACACGAACAACACCAATTGAGGTTGTTAAGCACACAAATAAGGGAAATGAGGTTCCTAAGCACAAGATCAAGCTCAAAAGATGTTGTTAAGCACATGAACAACACTAATTGAGGTTATTAACCACACAAACAAGTGCAAATGAGGCTCCTAAGCACAAGAACATGTTCAAATGAGATTCATAAGCACAAGATCAACCGCAATAGTGGTTGTTAAGCACACGAACAACGCCAATTGAGGTTGTTAAGCACACAAACAAGGGCAAATGAGGTTCCTAACCACAAGAACAAGTGCAAATGAGGTTCATCAGCACAAGATCAAGTGCAAAAGAGGTGGTTAAGCATACGAACAACGCAAATTGAGGCTGTTAAGCACACAAACACAAGCACAAGGACAAGGACAAGTGCAAATGAGGTTCATTAGCACAAGAACAAGCGCAAAAGATATTGTTAAGCACACGAACAACACCAATTGAGGTTTCTTAAGCACACAAATAAGGGAAATGAGGTTCCTAAGCACAAGATCAAGCTCAAAAGATGTTGTTAAGCACATGAACAACGTAATTGAGGTTATTAACCACACAAACAAGGGCAAATGAGGTTCCTAAGCACAAGAACATGTTCAAATGAGATTCATAAGCATAAGATCAAGCGCAATAGTGGTTGTTAAGGACACGAACAACGCCAATTGAGGTTGTTAAGCACACGATCAAGCGCAAATGAGGTTCCTAAGAACATGAACAAGTGCAAATGAGATTCATTAGCACAAGATCAAGTGCAAAAGAAGTTGTTGAGCACAGGATCAAGCGCAAATTAGTTTCCTAAGCACAAGAACAAGTGCAAATGAGGTTCATAAGCACAACATCAAGTACAAAAGAGGTTGTTAAGCATACGAACATCGCAAATTGAGGCTGTTAAGCACACAAACAGAGGCAAATGAGGTTCCTAAGCACAAGAACAAGTGCAAATGAGATTCATAAGCACAAGAGCAAGCTCAAAAGATGTTGTTAACCACATGAACAACGCTAATTTTGGTTATTAAGCACACAAACAAGGGCAAATAAGGCTCCCAAGCACAAGAACAAGTGAAAATGAGGTTCATAAGCACAAGATCAAGCGCAAAAGACTCTGTTAAGCAAATGAACAACGCAAATTGAGGTTGTTTAGCACATAAACAAGGGCAAATTAGATTCCTAAGCATAAAACATGTGCAAATGAGGTTCATAAGAACAAGATCAAGTGCAAAAGAGGTTGTCAAGCACACGAATAACGCAAATTGAGGTTGTTAAGCACACAAATAACGGCAAATGAGGTTCCTAAGCACAAGAACAAGTCTAAATGAGATTCATAAGCACAAGATCACGCTCAAAAGTTGTTGTTAACCACATGAACAACGCCAATTTAGGTTATTAAGCACACAAACAACGGCAAATAAGGTTCCCAAGCATAAGAACAAGTGATAATGAGGTTCATAAGCACAAGATCAAGCGCAAAAGAGGCTGTTAAGCAAATGAACAACGCCAATTGAGGTTGTTTAGCACACAAAAAAGGGCAAATTAGGTTCCTAAGCACAAAAACATGTGCAAATGAGGTTCATAAGAGAAAGATCAAGTGCAAAAGAGATTGTCAAGCACACGAATAATGCAAATTGAGGTTGTTAAGCACACAAATAACGGCAAATGAGGTTCCTAAGCACAAGAACAAGTTCAAATGAGGTTCATAAGAACAATATCAAGTGCAAAAGAGGTTGTTAAGCACATGAACAGCGCCAATTGAGGTTGTTAAGCACACAAACAATGGCAAATGATGTTACTAAGCAGAATAACAGGTGCAAATGAGGAGCATAAGCACAAGATCAAGCGCAAAAGAGGTTGTTAAGCACACGAACAATGCAAATTGAGGTTGTTAAGCACACAAATAAGCGCAAATAAGGTTCCTAAGCACAAGAACTAGTTCAAATGAGGGTCATAAGCACAAGATCAAGCGCAAAAGAGGTTGTTAAGCAAACGAACAACGCTAATTGAGGTTGTTAAGCGCACAAACAAGGGCAAATGATGTTCCTAAGCACAAGAACAAGTGCAAATGAGGTTCATTAGCACAAGAACAAGCGCAAAAGATATTGTTAAGCACACGAACAACACCAATTGAGGTTTCTTCAGCACACAAATAAGGGAAATGAGGTTCCTAAGCTCAAGATCAAGCTCAAAAGAAGTTGTTAAGCGCATGAACAACGCTAATTGAGGTTATTAACCACACAAACAAGGGCAAATGAGGTTCCTAAGCACAAGAACATGTTCAAATGAGATTCATAAGCATAAGATCAAGCGCAAAAGAGGTTGTTAAGCACACGAACAACGCAAATTGAGGATGTTAAGCACACGATCAAGCGCAAATTAGGTTCCTAAGAACATGAACAAGTGCAAATGAGGTTCATTAGCACAAGATCAAGTGCAAAAGGGGTTGTTGAGCACAGGATCAAGCGTAAATTAGTTTCCTAAGCACAAGAACAAGTGCAAATGAGATTCATAAGCACAAGATCAAGTGCAAAAGAGGTTGTTAAGCATACGAACATCGCAAATTGAGGCTGTTAAGCACACAAACAGAGGCAAATGAGATTCATAAGCACAAGATCAAGCGCAAAAGAGGTTGTTAAGCACACGAACAACGCAAATTGAGGATGTTAAGCACACGATCAAGCGCAAATTAGGTTTCTAAGAACATGAACAAGTGCAAATGAGGTTCATTAGCACAAGATCAAGTGCAAAAGGGGTTGTTGAGCACAGGATCAAGCGTAAATTAGTTTCCTAAGCACAAGAACAAGTGCAAATGAGATTCATAAGCACAAGATCAGGTGCAAAAGAGGTTGTTAAGCATACGAACAACGCAAATTGAGGATGTTAAGCACACAAACAGAGGCAAATGAGGTTCCTAAGCACAAGAACAAGTGCAAATGAGATTCATAAGCATAAGATCACGCTCAAAAGTTGTTGTTGACCACATGAAAAATGCTAATTTAGGTTATTAAGCACACAAACAATGGCAAATAAGGTTCCCAAGCACAAGAACAAGTGAAAATGAGGTTCATAAGCACAAGATCAAGCGCAAAAGAGGCTGTTAAGCAAATGAACAACGCCAATTGAGGCTGTTTGGCACACAAACAAGGGAAAATTAGGTTCCTAAGCACAAAAACTTGTGCAAATGAGGTTCATCAGAACAAGATCAAGTGCAAAAGAGGTTGTCAAGCACACGAATAACGGCAAATGAGGTTCCTAAGCACAAGAACAAGCGCAAATGAGGTTCATAAGCACAAGATCAAGCGCAAAACAGGTTGTTAAGCACATTAACAGCGCCAATTGAGGTTGTTAAGCCCGCAAACAAGGGCAAATGATGTTACTAAGCAGAAGAACAGGTGCAAATGAGGAGCATAAGCACAAGATCAAGCGCAAAAGAGGTTGTTAAGCACACGAACAATGCTAATTGAGGTTGTTAAGCACACAAATAAGCGCAAATAAGGTTCCTAAGCACAAGAACTAGTCCAAATGAGGGTCATAAGCACAAGATCAAGCGCAAAAGATGTTGTTAAGCACACGAACAACGCTAATTGACGTTGTTAAGCGCACAAACAAGGGCAAATTATGTTCCTAAGCACAAGAACAAGTGCAAATGAGGTTCATTAGCACAAGAACAAGCGCAAAAGATATTGTTAAGCACACGAACAACACCAATTGAGGTTTCTTAAGCACACAAATAAGGGAAATGAGGTTCCTAAGGACAAGATCAAGCTCAAAAGATGTTGTTAAGCACATGAACAACGCTAATTGAGGTTATTAACCACACAAACAAGGGCAAATGAGGCTCCTAAGCACAAGAACATGTTCAAATGAGATTCATAAGCACAAGATCAACCGCAATAGTGGTTGTTAAGCACACGAACAATGCCAATTGAGGTTGTTAAGCACACAAACAAGGGCAAATGAGGTTCCTAACCACAAGAACAAGTGCAAATGAGGTTCATCAGCACAAGATCAAGTGCAAAAGAGGTGGTTAAGCATACGAACAACGCAAATTGAGGCTGTTAAGCACACAAATAGAGGCAAATGAGGTTCCTAAGCACAAGAAAAAGTGCAAATGATATTCATAAGCAGATGATCACGCTCAAAAGTTGTTGTTAACCACATGAACAAGTGAAAATGAGGTTCATAAGCACAAGATCAAGCGCAAAAGAGGCTGTTAAGCAAATGAACAACGCCAATTGAGGTTGTTTAGCACACAAACAAGGGCAAATTAGGTTCCTAAGCACAAGAACATGTGCAAATGAGGTTCATAAGAACAAGATCAAATGCAAAAGAGGTTGTCAAGCACACGAATAATGCAAATTGAGGTTGCTAAGCACACAAATAACGGCAAATGAGGTTCCTAAGCACAACAACAAGTTCAAATGAGGTTCATAAGCACAAGATCAAGCGCAAAAGAGGTTGTTAAGCACATGAAGAGCGCCAATTGAGGTTGTTAAGCACACAAACAAGGGCAAATGATGTTACTAAGCAGAATAACAGGTGCAAATGAGGAGCATAAGCACAAGATCAAGGGCAAAAGAGGTTGTTAAGCACACGAACAATGCTAATTGAGGTTGTCAAGCACACAAATAAGCGCAAATAAGGTTCCTAAGCACAAGAACTAGTTCAAATGAGGGTCATAAGCACAAGATCAAGCGCAAAAGAGGTTGTTAAGCACACGAACAACGCTAATTGAGGTTGTTAAGCGCACAAACAAGGGCAAATGATGTTCCTAAGCACAAGAACAAGTGCAAATGAGGTTCATTAGCACAAGAACAAGCGCAAAAGATATTGTTAAGCACACGAACAACACCAATTGAAGTTTCTTCAGCACACAAATAAGGGAAATGAGGTTCCTAAGCTCAAGATCAAGCTCAAAAGAAGTTGTTAAGCGCATGAACAACGCTAATTGAGGTTATTAACCACACAAACAAGGGCAAATGAGGTTCCTAAGCACAAGAACATGTTCAAATGAGATTCATAAGCAAAAGATCAAGCGCAATAGTGGTTGTTAAGGACATGAACAACGCCAATTGAGGTTGTTAAGCACACGATCAAGCGCAAATGAGGTTCCTAAGAACATGAACAAGTGCAAATGAGATTCATTAGCACAAGATCAAGTGCAAAAGAAGTTGTTGAGCACAGGATCAAGCGCAAATTAGTTTCCTAAGCACAAGAACAAGTGCAAATGAGGTTCATAAGCACAAGATCAAGTGCAAAAGAGGTTGTTAAGCATACGAACATCGCAAATTGAGGCTTTTAAGCACACAAACAGAGGCAAATGAGGTTCCTAAGCACAAGAACAAGTGCAAATGAGATTCATAAGCACAAGAGCAAGCTCAAAAGATGTTGTTAACCACATGAACAACGCTAATTTTGGTTATTAAGCACACAAACATGGGCAAATAAGGCTCCCAAGCACAAGAACAAGTGAAAATGAGGTTCATAAGCACAAGATCAAGCGCAAAAGACTCTGTTAAGCAAATCAACAACGCCAATTGAGGTTGTTTAGCACATAAACAAGGGCAAATTAGATTCCTAAGCATAAAAATATGTGCAAATGAGGTTCATAATAACAAGATCAAGTGCAAAAGAGGTTGTCAAGCACACGAATAACGCAAATTGAGGTTGTTAAGCACACAAATAACGGCAAATGAGGTTCCTAAGCACAAGAACAAGTCTAAATGAGATTCATAAGCACAAGATCACGCTCAAAAGTTGTTGTTAACCACATGAACAACGCCAATTTAGGTTATTAAGCACACAAACAAGGGCAAATAAGGTTCCCAAGCATAAGAACAAGTGATAATGAGGTTCATAAGCACAAGATCAAGAGCAAAAGAGGCTGTTAAGCAAATGAACAACGCCAATTGAGGTTGTTTAGCACACAAACAAGGGCAAATTAAGTTCCTAAGCACAAAAACATGTGCAAATGAGGTTCATAAGAGCAAGATCAAGTGAAAAAGAGATTGTCAAGCACACGAATAATGCAAATTGAGGTTGTTAAGCACACAAATAACGGCAAATGAGGTTCCTAAGCACAAGAACAAGTTCAAATGAGGTTCATAAGAGCAATATCAAGTGCAAAAGAGGTTGTTAAGCACATGAAGAGCGCCAATTGAGGTTGTTAAGCACACAAACAAGGGCAAATGATGTTACTAAGCAGAAGAACAGGTGCAAATGAGGAGCATAAGCACAAGATCAAGCGCAAAAGAGGTTGTTAAGCACACGAACAATGCAAATTGAGGTTGTTAAGCACACAAATAAGCGCAAATAAGGTTCCTAAGCACAAGAACTAGTTCAAATGAGGGTCATATGCACAAGATCAAGCGCAAAAGAGGTTGTTAAGCAAACGAACAACGTTAATTGAGGTTGTTAAGCGCACAAACAAGGGCAAATGATGTTCCTAAGCACAAGAACAAGTGCAAATGAGGTTCATTAGCACAAAAACAAGCGCAAAAGATATTGTTAAGCACAAGAATAACACCAATTGAGGTTGTTAAGCACACAAATAAGGGAAATGAGGTTTCTAAGCACAAGATCAAGCTCAAAAGATGTTGTTAAGCACATGAACAACGCTAATTGAGGTTATTAACCACACAAACAAGGGCAAATGAGGTTCCTAACCACAAGAACATGTTCAAATGAGATTCATAAGCACAAGAACAAGCGCAATAATGGTTGTTAAGCACACGAACAACGCCAATTGAGGTTGTTAAGCACACAAACAAGGGCAAATGAGGTTCCTAACCACAAGAACAAGTGCAAATGAGGTTCATTAGCACAAGATCAAGTGCAAAAGGGGTTGTTGAGCACAGGATCAGGCGCAAATTAGTTTCCTAAGCACAAGAACAAGTGTAAATGAGATTCATAAGCACAAGATCAAGTGCAAAAGAGGTTGTTAAGCATACGAACAACGCAAATTGAGGCTGTTAAGCACACAAACAGAGGCAAATGAGGTTCCTAAGCACAAGAACAAGTGCAAATGAGATTCATAAGTACAAGATCACGCTCAAAAGTTGTTGCTGACCACATGAACAACGCAAATTTACGTTATTAAGCACCCAAACAAGGGCAAATAAGGTTCCCAAGCACAAGAACAAGTGAAAATGAGGTTCATAAGCACAAGATCAAGCGCAAAAGAGGCTGTTAAGCAAATGAACAACGCCAATTGAGGTTGTTTAGCACCCAAACAAGGGCAAATTAGGTTCCTAAGCACAAAAACATGTGCAAATGAGGTTCATAAGAACAAGATCAAGTGCAAAAGAGGTTGTCAAGCACACGAATAACGCAAATTGAGGTTGTTAAGCACACAAATAACGGCAAATGAGGTTCCTCAGCACAAGAACAAGTTCAAATGAGGTTCATAAGCACAAGATCAAGCGCAAAAGAGGTTGTGAAGCACGTTAACAGTGCCAATTGAGGCTGTTAAGCACACAAACAAGGGCAAATGATGTTACTAATCAGAAGAACAGGTGCAAATGAGGAGCATAAGCACAAGATCAAGCGCAAAAGAGGTTGTTAAGCACACGAACAATGCTAATTGAGGTTGTTAAGCACACAAATAAGCGCAAATAAGGTTCCTAAGCACAAGAACTAGTTCAAATGAGGGTCATAAGCACAAGATCAAGCGCAAAAGAGGTTGTTAAGCACACGAACAATGCTAATTGAGGTTGTTAAGCGCACAAACAAGGGTAAATGATGTTCCTAAGCACAAGAACAAGTGCAAATGAGGTTCATTAGCACAAGAACAAGCGCAAAAGATATTGTTAAACACACGAACAACACCAATTGAGGTTTCTTAAGCACACAAATAAGGGAAATGAGGTTCCTAAGCACAAGATCAAGCTGAAAAGATGTTGTTAAGCACATGAACAACGCTAATTGAGGTTATTAACCACACAAACAAGGGCAAATGAGGTTCCTCAGCACAAGAACATGTTCAAAAGAGATTCATAAGCACAAGATCAAGCGCAATAGTGGTTGTTAAGCACACGAACAACGCCAATTGAGGTTGTTAAGCACACAAACAAGGGCAAATAAGGTTGCTAACCACAAGAACAAGTGCAAATGAGGTTCATAAGCACAAGATCAAGCGCAAAAGAGGTTGTTAAGCAAACGAACAACGCAAATTGAGGATGTTAAGCACACGATCAAGCGCAAATTAGGTTCCTAAGAACATTAACAAGTGCAAATGAGGTTCATAAGCACAAGATCAAGTGCAAAAGAGGTTGTTAAGCATACGAACAACGCAAATTGAGGCTGTTAAGCACACGAACAACGCAAATTGAGGCTGTTAAGCACACAAACAGAGGCAAATGAGGTTCCTAAGCACAAGAACAAGTGCAAATGAGATTCATAAGCACAAGATCACGCTCAAAAGTTGTTGTTAACCACAAGAACAACGCTAATTTAGGTTATTAAGCACACAAACAAGGGCAAATAAGGTTCCCAAGCACAAGAACATGTGCAAATGAGGTTCATAAGAACAATATCAAGTGCAAAAGAGGTTGTTAAGCACACGAATAATGCAAATTGAGGTTGTTAAGCACACAAATAACGGCAAATGAGGTTCCTAAGCACAAGAACAAGTTCAAATGAGGTTCATAAGCGCAAAAGAGGTTGTTAAGCACATGAAGAGCGCCAATTGAGGTTGTTAAGCACATAAACAAGGGCAAATGATGTTACTAAGCAGAAGAACAGGTGCAAATGAGGAGCATAAGCACAAGATCAAGCGCAAAAGTGGTTGTTAAGCACACGAACAATGCTAATTGAGGTTGTTAAGCGCACAAACAAGGGCAAATGATGTTCCTAAGCACAAGAACAAGTGCAAATGAGGTTCATTAGCACAACAACAAGCGCAAAAGATATTGTTAAGCACACGAACAACACCAATTGAGGTTTCTCAAGCACACAAATAAGGGAAATGAGGTTCCTAAGCACAATATCAAGCTCAAGAGATGTTGTTAAGCACATGAACAACGCTAATTGAGGTTATTAACCACACAAACAAGGGCAAATGAGGTTCCTAACCACAAGAACATGTTCAAATGAGATTCATAAGCATAAGATCAAGCGCAATAGTGGTTGTTAAGGACACGAACAACGCCAATTGAGGTTGTTGGGCACACAAACAAGGGCAAATGAGGTTCCTAACCACAAGAACAAGTGCAAATGAGGTTCATAAGCACAAGATCAAGCGCAAAAGAGGTTGTTAAGCACACGAACAACGCAAATTGAGGTTGTTAAGCACACGATCAAGCGCAAATGAGGTTCCTAAGAACATGAACAAGTGCAAATCAGATTCATTAGCACAAGATCAAGTGCAAAAGAGGTTGTTGAGCACAGGATAAAGCGCTAATTAGTTTCCTAAGCACAAGAACAAGTGCAAATGAGGTTCATAAGCACAAGATCAAGTGCAAAAGAGGTTGTTAAGCATACGAACATCGCAAATTGAGGCTGTTAAGCACACAAACAGAGGCAAATGAGGTTCCTAAGCACAAGAACAAGTGCAAATGAGATTCATAAGCACAAGATCACGCTCAAAAGTTGTTGTTGACCACATGAACAACGCTAATTTAGGTTATTAAGCACACAAACAAGGGCAAATAAGGTTCCCAAGCACAAGAACAAGTGAAAATGAGGTTCAGAAGCACAAGATCAAGCGCAAAAGATGCTGTTAAGCAAATGAACAACGCCAATTAAGGTGGTTTATCACACAAACAATGGCAAATTAGGTTCCTTAACACAAAAACATGTGCAAATGAGGTTCATAAGAGCAAGATCAAGTGCAAAAGAGGTTGTCAAGCACACGAATAACGCAAATTGAGGTTGTTAAGCACACAAGTAACGGCAAATGAGGTTCCTAAGCACAAGAACAAGTTCAAATGAGGTTCATAAGCACAAGATCAAGTGCAAAAGAGGTTGTTAAGCACATGTAGAGCTCCAATTGAGGTTGTTAAGCACACAAACAAGGGCAAATGATGTTACTAAGCAGAAGAACAGGTGCAAATGAGGAGCATAAGCACAAGATCAGGCGCAAAAGAGGTTGTTAAGCACACGAACAATGCTAATTGAGGTTGTTAAGCACACAAATAAGCGCAAATAAGGTTCCTAAGCACAAGAACTAGTTCAAATGAGGGTCATAAGCACAAGATCAAGCGCAAAAGAGGTTGTTAAGCACACGAACAACGCTAATTGAGGTTGTTAAGCGCACAAACAAGGGTAAATGATGTTCCTAAGCACAAGAACAAGTGCAAATGAGGTTCATTAGCACAAGAACAAGCGCAAAAGATATTGTTAAACACACGAACAACACCAATTGAGGTTTCTTAAGCACACAAATAAGGGAAATGAGGTTCCTAAGCACAAGATCAAGCTGAAAAGATGTTCTTAAGCACATGAACAACGCTAATTGAGGTTATTAACCACACAAACAAGGGCAAATGAGGTTCCTCAGCACAAGAACATGTTCAAATGAGATTCATAAGCACAAGATCAAGCGCAATAGTGGTTGTTAAGCACACGAACAACGCCAATTGAGGCTATTAAGCACATAAACAAGGGCAAATGAGGTTGCTAACCACAAGAACAAGTGCAAATGAGGTTCATAAGCACAAGATCAAGCGCAAAAGAGGTTGTTAAGCAAACGAACAACGTAAATTGAGGATGTTAAGCACACGATCAAGCGCAAATTAGGTTCCTAAGAACATGAACAAGTGCAAATGAGGTTCA
Source organism: Carex arenaria (assembly GCA_964058825.1). Lineage (NCBI taxonomy): Eukaryota > Viridiplantae > Streptophyta > Magnoliopsida > Poales > Cyperaceae > Carex > Carex arenaria. Next base: position 32 of record CAXKVW010001251.1, on the reverse strand, counting down.
TTAGCACAAGATCAAGTGCAAAAGGGGTTGTT
>CAXKVW010001250.1:0-37918 GCA_964058825.1 Carex arenaria | reverse complement strand
AACCATAATACCATTATGACTTTGTGCTTTTCTGTCTGACTGGAAATTAGTGTTGTAAAAACGGCCGTTTATTTTTATTAATTGGTCGATTAATCATTGGTAGTAATTAAACTGTCTCGAACAGATTTACCGGAAAGTTGTTTACTAATAAGACCGACTAATCAATATATTTGTCTGATTAATCGTTCGTTTTTCATTTATGCTGTCGATTAATCAGCCATTTTTATTATTCTTTTTCCTAAATTTATCCATAATATGCACTATATATTGCCTTGTCTTATCTAGACTTGGATTTTTTTAAATGATAATTTTATGAAACTTTATTAATAATAAATAAACTAAGTAAAATAAGTTTATTTGATGAATTTGATGAGTTAAATTAATCATTATTAATAAATTATGAGTATCTATACATAACTTTAATGAAAACACAAAATTATCCTCACAATTTTAATAAAACAGATTCATACTTATTAATCATTTGGTGGTATTATATCTGTCCGACGAGCACATATCGTTATTTACGACTCTGTCAGAACCGGTGACAATTATTGTCATTTTTTCTTTGAATAGAGTAACTATGACACCAAGTAAGAAAAAGGAGTGCAGTATGAAGATTCAAATTTTCGCATTTTATTGAAGTTTTTCGATTGAAAGATGTGTACTTTGAAAAAATTATCACTGCCAGGATAACACAAATTCGATTGAAAACCTCATGTTTTTTTTGTCAATTACGCAAAGCGATCAATTTCGTTTGCAAATTAAAGAAAAAAAAGGAAGTTGATCTGTTTTAGAGTACATATTAATATTTTTTTATTTCTGCTACTTGAGTGGTTAATTTCGTATTCAAATTAAAGATGAGCAAAGAATTCGTCTCCAATAAGTAAAAGGAGGGGTGCTCGCACAAACAAAAGGCTAACTGGAGATATTCCGAAATTTTTATTTATACCATATTAAAAAAAATTAAACTAAAAACAACTTTTTTTTTTAGAATTTCCACACCTGCTACGTCCGTCAAATTAAACGGCAGACTTTCTATTTTCTTTTGTTCTTCTTACAGCTGACACATATGGAGAAATAAAAAACAAAAAGTTATGATGGCTTTCAATTCAATTCAATACCATATTTTTTTATGTAATATTTGAAGGAATAAAAATAAAAAGTCATGATGATTTTCATATTAAAAAAGAGGTCCGCTATTTAAAATGGCGGATCCACAAACATGGTTTGCCAAATTAAATGGTGGACTCATGACAGATTTCGAATTTTTCAGAAAAAATATTTTTTTAGTTTATTTTTTTTATATGGTATAAATAAAAATTTCGGGTAGATATCAGAATAACGTACGACATGCACGATTGACTTTGTTTCATCTTTGACAGAAAAAAAAAGGTATAATTAAATAAGAAATATGAAAGTATGAAATGTGCAAAAATATGTCATTTTTTTCTTTCTTGATCTCGGACAACCAATAGCTGTATACTGTGACAAGAAAATCTATTTTGACCTTTTACTTCATTGGGGCTACTCTCATGTATTTATTAATTAGCTGGTATTACTAATTTTCTATTTCACCTCTAAAGAATGGATTCCAAATGGAAATGGGGAGTGCTTCATTAATACCGCATTTTAATGAGTGGATAGTATGCTCAATTCGAAATTCAAATTTTAATTTGCATTTAAATTGATACAGATTTGGAATAAATAATTAACAAATAAAAACTTATATATGAATTTAAAATAAATAATTAATGGATATTGCTAACAAATATATAAGTAAAACAACAATAAGTATTTTAGAATAGTAAATTAAATCAATGATAATAAATCTGAATGTATTAATTTTTTATAATAATAAGTATATAAACTGTAAGAGTATTTCAACAAAAATGAATAAATAAAATTTGAAATGCACAAATAAAAATCCGGATAAATAATTAATTATCCATATGAATCAAACATTCATACCAATATACATTATCTTATAACTAATAATTATCCATATGATTTTTCTTATTCAGATATATATGTATATATAGATAGAGGTTGGCTAATATCAAAACGTTTGTTCCGGAGTCATGGTGCAACCAATTGGTTTTCTGATTTTCAAAGTCCAAACGGTTGATCCAAATCGTGAGATGCGATCTCTATATTAAAATGTGCTTGGAGAACAAATTTTATATTTTTTGAATTTTTTTTTACTATTTATTAAGCTAGTTTTAAAATCGTTGATTTTAATAAATAGTGGAAAATTTTCTGGATCATTGAAAATAACGATTTTCAATATGTCTTAATAAAAGCAAAAAAAATCCAAAAAATATAAAATTTGATCTCCAAGCATGTCCATTGAACTTATATCTATCCAAAGCTTTGATTTCAGTCTTCATAAAACTAACAAAAACACAATATAAGGTATGGTTCTCCTTTGATCAGGCTGTTTTCTCTACTATCTTTCAAGACAGGGGATTACTACAAGGAGATGATGCCAATGAAAGATACAATAGACACATCGTTAATAATGGAAATCGAATCTCAATCTAAACAGATCTATCTGTGAATGTCGTAAAGGAGTGCTTGCTTCCAATTTTCAGATTAGGTATGCATAATCTGATTTCTGGTACAAAATTTTGGGTTTGATACAGCTCACACGTTTAGTTTCAGGATAAAAATTTCTTTACTTCAGCAATGGAGAGTTGCAAAGATAAAACATATTCAATATACTCTATGTATGCGATGATGAATATAATTTTCAAGGAGTTTTCCTCCTTTCAGGGTAAAATATGATGGGTCCAATCCGCTGTCATAGTTGGTACCGGTACTGGTATCGGATTTCATTAGAATACTCAGCATCTGAGTTCAGTGATATGGCTTTTTAGAGGGGGTTTAAGGTCATCCGATCGACTGATTAAGTCTCAAAGGACCCATGATGTAATTATCATGCTGTACCAGTAAATTGAACTCAAAGATGATTAAGTCTCAAAGGACCCATGATGTAATTATGGTCAGATTTCATTACCTGTTAGTGTTACTTATCAGATGTAAGTTAGGTTGGTGTCATTTGTAAATTTTTTTGTATGATATTTGATGTTTTTGTTGTTTGATATCTTATTGTATGTTGATATTGAAAGTTTACAAATTGATTTGAAAATACACAATATTAGATATTGAATCGACTAATTAGAAAAATAAATGACAAAAAAAATAATGCAGAAAATATTAGGTATTGAATCGACTAATCAGTGACCATATTTTAAACATTAGCGATTAATATTTTGGTCATTGAAAATAAGTATTAGTGACTGGATTTTAAATATCAATGATCAACATATTCATTGCTGAAAATAGGTACCAGTGATCGGATTTTAAATATCAGCGACCAACATATTTGTCGCTAAAAACAGATATCAGTGACCGGATTTTAAATATCAACGACCAACATATTTGTCACTGGAAATAGGTATCAGCGACCAGATTTTAAACATTAGCGACCAATATTTTGGTCTCTAATAGAGTATCAACGACCATAATAACATCAATTAGCGACCATGTGACATCGTCCCTAAGTATCAGTGACAGAGTATTAGGCTATTAGCGACCAGCCATCTGCGACCAGCGCAGTTATTATCAGTGACCAAATCCGTGGTCGCTGATACTCTTTTTTGTTGTAGTGAGAATAATAATAAAAATTACTAATAATAAGACTTGCTGTTATTATTATTCGTTTTTTAATTAATTCTTAAGCTGAGAACTAATTGAGGTTCAGATAAAAGTCCAGGACAAATTTAATTAGTTAATAGTGAAGTATTAGGGACGACTGAACATAGTATTTTAGATAAAACACTTCTGCCAGTGAAAATAGTTTAGAATAACTTTAGTGTACATTCAATTTTTATGTTATATTCAACTTTTATAGTTTATATATTTGAAAAATATTATTCAAATTATAGTTAAATTTAAATAGCTAGCACATGTATCAGATTTTAATCAATTTGAAAAAAAAATTAATCATTCATCAAATAATTTTAAAATTTTAATGATAAGAGTTCTAATGACTTTATGATGAATAAGATAAAATTTCAATTAACTCAAATTTGATATATGTCATATCTATAATATTGAAAACATGTCTACAATTTTACATTTTAATTTTTTATTACATGTCTACCATAAGTTTACCTAATAATTTAATAGTTCAATTAGTTATGATAAATATTTGAAGTTATTTTTAATTTAGTGTTCCTTTTTCTTTTCTTTTCTTTTTCATTATTAATTCATTCAAATTAAACTGATGTTAATTTTCACTGCGGTGAAAATATTGACATATATATAAATGGACAGTGGAGAATCCATATTAAAATCTTCTCACAAAAGTGCTTTATGCAATAATATTAATTAGCTCAAGGGGATAATGGCAACGTATGCCCAACTAGCTCTTTATTTTAAACGGAAATACTTTTTTTGTAATGCCTGATTCGCTCTTTGTTTTAAATGGGAAGCACCATATATAAAATTATTAAATCTGCTGGTCGTCATTGCTGAGGTCAAGTGAAAAAAGAAATATTTTTTTTCTATTAACATGATGCTGCATCTAATATAAGATATAATAAATCTCTTTGAATATCAGAATTGACAAGATCTTATTTGAACTTGAGAAGCTCATGTTTTGAACTTGGCCACCTCTACTACTCAAAACTCATGTTAATAGAGTTGATTTTGTTCAGGTTTTGGTTACTCAGTTATTATCATAATATGATTATTAATCATTATAATTATTTGGTGAGAAACAATTATCAGTTCACACTTTTTTTAATACAAGTCCGTACGTAGCGGTAGACACACATCTCACTCTCTCATCTTTCAAATTGTAGTCCCAATTTATTAATCTCTGTTGAAACTTAATATTTTTGTCTCTATGTTTGAAAAAATATATCGTTATTTTAAATTCCAATATATCATTCATCGCATACTTAGATAAAGACAACAAATAACGACTTCGGACTAGGACTGGCACAAAAAAAAGCTCGGCGCCCATGGTTCGATTGTGACCCGCAGTTGCTAGCAGTTCGCTCGTTATTGGATCAAGCTAGGACCTAGCTTGGTGCAGAATTAACGAGTTCAAGTTGAGACCTAACTCGCTCGCTAGTTCGCGAGCTAGCTCGGCTAGATATTAATTTGTATAAATTTGTGTGTATTTTATAATGTCCAGCTCAGTTCAGCTAAGTCCAAAAAATTTGTATAATTTATTTTCTTCTTATAGCAAAATCCAGCCAGACCCAACAAGCTAGCTTGTGAGCTAGTTTGGTCCAGCTCGTAACAATTTCAAACTGAAATCTCTAAAGTCAATTCGCTCGTGACTCGTACAATCCAACTCGTGACAAGTTTGAGCTAAACCCAACTCGTGACGAGCCAGCTAGTTGTCATCCCTGCTTCGGACCAGCTTAATTTATAAAAAAAAATCATGATGGCATTAAGTGAAGAGCAAACAAATTTCGTTGAGCATTTCCTTAGATTTAATTTAGATCTTTAATTCAAGTTCAGAATACCATATTTTTTTCGAATTCTGTCCTCAAAGGTCCTTAAAAATCATTCAGCTTAAAATTAGAACAACAAACAACTTATGTTACTTTTAGACATAAAAAAGTACATTAAAATAAACTTGATACAAATATGTGTTCCCGAGACCAAACTTAGCAAGTACAAAATCCATTTTCTGAAAAAATGAGCAATCTTTCACTGTTTTGAAATATCCTTTAATTTTTCATGAGATTCTTTATCTGGCATCCTCTGCACTCTCTTCACATACAATGTATGTAGATCTTCCTTCATAGTCTGAATGAAGCAGTCAAATCATATCATACCATATTATCCACAACAGAGCGCGGGGATGTTGACGGTGATGCGAATACTGATAGCAATACGGATGCTGACGGCGATACTGATGCTGATGTCGATGTCATTTGCAGCATTGCTGCTGATGTTGCTCCTGCACTTGTAATTGTCCGACAAACCGGGCAGGTACCAGAAATACGGAACCATCTATCAATACATATTTGATGAAATAAATGCTTGCAATTGGGCAGTATTCTTACCAAAGTATCACATTCCAACTCACTAATACATATAGCACACTCAGAGGTTCCACTGGCAAGATTTGTTTGGTATCTAGTCATCGGCAACTGTGCAATTTCAGCAGCAGTAAGCCCGGAGACGACATAGTAAGAAACATTGATATTTCTGAATCTTCGACCGAAGATGTCAACAACAAGCTTGAATAGAATTGATATGAATACAACAGAGGCGGAGATGACGATCAACTTGGTTACATCAGTTGGTCCTTTGCAGCAGATTGAGGAAAATGGATTTGTCATGGTCCTCTGGATCACCGGATCAATCAATGTTGATCCGTGCCAGGTCTCGACAGTGGGTTGTGCCTAATCATGAAACAAGTATATTTATATATATAATCGGTGTACAGAAAATGAAGAATCCATAATTTTGAATTGAAATTAAAACAAATTATTATTATGCTCGTTGGGTGGCGTTACCTGAAGAGACTTGGTCGAATATCATCTATCCCTGTGTTTCTTTCTGCTCTTCCCTTGCCTGAAGCAAAAATGCTTCAGGCACTCCGGTCCTCCTGCACAGGCATTGTTTAGATATGTTAATCAAAGCATCATTTCTATGAGAAAAAGAGTTCCAGGGACAGCTAAAATTAAATCAGGGCTTAAATAGGACTCCAGTGATAACTTTTTTTTCTTGGTTCATCTGTGTTAGATACCTAATTTAAGATGGGAACAAATTTAGTAAATTTGAAATTATTTTCTTTTGTTCTAACAGTTTGCAATTGTGTCCGAAACAATAACCCAAATAACAGAAGCAAATGAGTTTCCTGTTTTCTTTTTATCTCAAAATGAAAAAGCAAACGAGTCTAAACTGCGAATTTACGTAATTTCAATGAGTATTGTTTAATAACTTCTTGGAGTGCCAACACTAGCAATAAGCACAAAAGGGCATAAATCATTAAATTGTCTATTAAAAAAACAAAACGGTTTTATTCATTTCACTTTTTTGTTCTTTATGGATAATTAAAATTATTTGATATAAAATCAATTGTTTAGACAATTATGACTTTTTAACAAGTTATATTTATTTACTATTATGCTTTCGTTGCAAAGCTTAGTGTGCCAATTTTTATACGTACGTACCACCATTAAAAAAAATGTATATTTTCAAATTGAGGAGAAGAATTGCAAAATTAATTCACCCAAATATTATATTTTATCATCTAATCATCTATGTAGTGTTTGGTTTCTGTAACGCTTCCGACCAAGTCTAACATTACATATTGTTCCAGTGAAATGCTACTGAAATATATGTATACCAAAAATGTGAACTTAGTGTTGTGTTCTTTAGTTACGAAATTCAGTTTTGATTTATTTTGTTCTTTTGTCCTGCCTGGTTATTATTCAAGGAAGACATTGAATTTTGTCTTTAAAATGTATTCATGACAATTGTATATCCAAAGTTCCGGTCTCTAATGATTTAAAAGACAGAAAAAAAAAGTTTCGGAGACCGGACAAAACAGGGAAAGATACATACATATAAGTATATAACCATCCTATGTAAAAAGCAAAAAAACAGTAGTCTACCTGAATATTAGATTGATACCCCTTTTTGGTTGTGACTGAGCTGTGTAGGAACTTGTAACCATGGTGAAGTTACACTCTCATGCCAATACCAGCAAACAACTTTTTATCTTTAGTTATATAGAAAAAAAGAAAAAAATTTGGTTCTTAGAAATCAAAATTACAACCACTATCACCTACAAAATTGAGCTTGTACATCCTTCTACCAATTAATTTTTCTAAAATTGAGTGTATGTCAACTCACATATAAAACAAACACACACGCTTGTGTTTCAGAAGTCTAGACAGTAACATTTGGAAAAAAAAAAAATTTACACCATTTGATCCAAGCGAGTTTCTGATGATGATGTCATTGCTGGTAATGACTGTGTTTCAGTTACTGATGCTGTTTCTTCTGCTTCATCTGCTGGCTTTAACGGGTCAACATTTGCCCGACAAATTGGGCATGTAGCATGAGACTGCAACCATTTGTCGATGCAATCCTGGTGGAACAGATGCATGCAATTAGGCATCAACCGAACCGGGTCTCCTTCTTCTAGTCCACCAAGACAAATTGAGCACTCAGCGTTGCTCCCTGAATTGCTTCTCTTAAATTTTGTCACATGCAATGCCTCTAAGGAATCAGAATTGAGTCCTTCCGTACCATCTTGAGCAGCATGATTTGTTAATTGAAGGCCTCCGTATCTCTGATCAAAGATGTAAATAACTATCTTGGCTATGGCGAAGCAGCAGCAACAAAAGGCGATGAAAATGAGTAGAGCTGTCAGATCAGTTTCACTGGCGTATGTTGGATGTTGACCGTAAGTTGAGGATGCTTCTGGGCTAGACATCACAATATGGGTGTTGGTTATTAAATGAGTTGTGTTATGTTTCAATGAACTGATATTTGATAGATATGCCTATTAGAAGTAGGTACCTGCATTAAATAAATTTGTCAGAGTGTCATAACATTGTTTGCTAAAGACAAGTGATTAATTTGAAGATATCCTGGACATTACCTTGAATGAAAGATAATTCATGTGTTCTGAAAAAGAAAAAAAAGAAATAAAAGGAGTGAGATGTTGTATAATTTTATAATGTCGTGAGATTTTATCAATCAAAAAGGTCTTTGATCAGTTAATTTTAGGAAAAATATGCAAGTGTAGTATGTAATCTAGATTATAATTAATGCTTAATGCAATCCTCTAACATGAATTGGACTAATTTTATCCACTCCTTCCCGATTGCTTGCAGAAATTTTGAGTCAAATTTGCATATTTCAGATTAATATTAAAGAGAAAAATAAATGAATATTCAACGCGCCAAAAAAGTTTCTTCTCATTATAACTTGAGGGTGGAACAAATTTTCAATCTCCCTTTAAGCAAGAAAATGATTTGCATCTCCAACGTAATGAGGTATGAAGTTTATTAGCCCTAACATTCCACAAACTACATAAAATTGGAACAGGAAGGAACAAAACATAGATCTCAAAGTACAGATAGATTACCTGAAAAAAATCTCTCTGATTTTCCGTCAGTGAACCCAGAATTCAAAATTGAACTTGAGATATTCAATTCGGCATTCGATTTCCTTTTCTTTTTACTTTTTTTTCCAGGATTTGTTTGGCCTGAAAAACGAGGCAAGCCTCCGGTACCAATGTGAAAGTCATAAATAAGAAAAAGGTACAGCTGCCAATCATTCCTAATATTACAACTTGAGCTAATTACTAAAAATAACACAATTTTACTTCGTTTGGATTGGCTCCTTATCATGTAATATGTACACTGTGATGATAAGATTGACACATCAAAACAAAGATTGTAACCTTATAAAGCATTTCAAATGATTTAAGTGAATATTCAAACAAAATTATACTCATGTTTCAAATCAGTAGCCATCGTAAAGTATGAAATTGAAGAGCCGCCCCTTCGTCTCTAAGCATGTAAAGTACCAAAATACCACATATGGCCTTGCAAAATCAGAAATATTTTGGATGACCCGGCAAAGTCAACGGAACTTTAGGTGATGCCTCATTAGGGCCATTACCAGTATCCCCCAGATATGTAATAAATAATTTTCAAGGGTTAAAGTATTTTTTATGTAACTTTAATTTTTGCGGTCAATAAATAGTTACATGCATGGATATATAAAACTTACCAAGTTAATATAACCTGGTAACTGTGTTACTGATGATAACTTGCTACTATTGTGGTATATATGATATTTATGTGATCTTGTTGGGATATCCATGATACTCCACATGTTGGAGATGTTATGCTAAATTTTAAGGTATTAGAGTCACATGATTAAATTGTACTTCTGTTGTGCATGCCTTTAGGTATAGTGATTAATAGTATCCTATTTTGTGAGGTTATAATTTTTCAAAGGAGAATTGTGATTTTTGTCCTCAAAGAGGAAGCATATATAGTCACACTGCTGCCCGATATACTGGTATATATTTTACTACACGCACTTAATTTGTTAAGAACGAGTCATTCTTTAATTTGTGACTCCTTTCTTATCTAAAATATTATCCACTACCTGTCAAGTATGCCTCTTTTACACTGTTTACAGCTTTGCTTACTGTCAGAAAGATTGATAGTAAGCAGCATAAGTTGTCAGGCACCCCCAATTCAAAATTCCATCAGAATATTATAATCAAGTTCACTCCTGCACCATATTGTTGTCAGGCACCCCCAAATTCAATATTATCCAAAAATAGGACAAATGAAAGACGGAATAAAAAAAAAAAAAGGGTACAAGTTCTAATTTAGTGTGTGCAGTGCAAAAGATAATAAACTGAATCCGAACATAAAAAAGAGTTGAGAAGTGAAGTTAGCTGCAGTTTCTCGCATAATAAATTTAAGTTGCAGTTAGCTGCAGTTTCTTGCATAATAAATTTAAGTTGCAGTTAGCTTTTCATCCCATTGTATCTTATATATGAAACAATGACAAAAGATATCCAACATGAGATAAATGACAATGACATAGATAATGTTCCATCTATAAAAATTATTTCCAAAATGAAAGGAAAGAAAAGGATCAAAACAAAACTCATAAATACACTAATTAACCATTTGTTATACTATGTGGTAAGATAATAACTTAATTCAAAACCGCACAAAAGAAAGACCTTCATAAAGCCTCTACCACAAGTAAACAATGATTAACCCCCTAAAAAAATTCTTAACTAAACACCTCATAGAACTTCTCAACCACAAGTAAACCCGAATCAATCGACTCGAGAGGGTCCTTCCTAAGCCGGTGCCTCAAGCAATTTGGTATAACCGTCGCTATATCCTCTGCTGTCACCTTATCTCTCCCTTTCAAGGATGCCAATGACTTTGCAGCCCGATTTGTCACGATATCACCTCTCAATCCATCCACATTCAACTCAGCACACACCTTAGAGATTTTTACTCTCAAGTCACGATCAATCTGGACTGCTGGAAGATTTGATCTTGCAGCTGTGATCTGCTCCTGGAGTTTCTCCTGCTCAGCCTTGTAAGACTCTCTGAAGCTTTTTGGGTCTCTGTCGAAGAGGGCACGCTCCTCAACAATCTTGACCCGTAGCTCAGCATCACGGACTGTACCAACTTGTGCATGCATGCCAAATCGGTCGAGCAGCTGTGGGCGTAGCTCACCTTCTTCCGGGTTACCCGAACCAATAAGGATGAACCGGGCTGGGTGTGAAATTGAGATGCCTTCTCTCTCGACTGTGTTCCAGCCTGATGCAGCAGCATCTAATAAAACATCGACTAAATGGTCATCTAACAAATTAACCTCATCCACATATAAAATTCCTCTATTAGCCTTGGCAAGTAGACCTGGCTCGAAGGCCTTTACACCTTCAGTTAAGGCCTTTTCAATGTCAATTGTGCCACAAACCCGATCTTCTGTGGCGCCAAGAGGGAGATCCACCATGGTGATTTTCGTGGTTGCAACAGGCACCTAAAAGGGTATAGTAAGTAACTTTTTACTCAGGAATTAACCAGCAAACTAGGTTATTTGTAACCAGTTGTGGCAATGGTTCTGATCGAGTTGGGTTAAGGTCAGGTTGACATCGTTATGAAAACCACATAACATGGCTGGGTCCAACCTGACCCGTCAGTGGACCAAGGATCATGGCTGCAACCCATTTTGGCTTTTTATTTTCTTTCTGTTCTTTAATGAAGAAACATTGGGCCGATAGGAAGCTAGCCTTTCATTCTAACAAATTACAGCAAACAGGACAGGTTGTTCCCTAACAAGGGCAATTTTGACCCTATTAGCCAGCTGGTCAAAAACCATAACACAAAATTAAACCATGACTGGAACGGTAATTTTAGTTGACCACACTTTCACTTTCGATAACTTTCTCCTCACCATAAATAACCCTTTTCATTTCAGAATATCAATATTAGCCAATATAAAACCAAGTGAGTTTACAAGCAACTTTCGAGTTTGCATGAATTGGATAGAAATCAACTAGCTACAACATATATGACAAGTTAATCAATGTTTGCTTGACTTAACCTCTATGTAAAAAAGTTTGGTTCTAGTTGCAAATATGGTAATATAAAAGTTGTAATATATAAAAGTTCCAACTAACATTCTAAATAGTACAGTTGGCAAACACACACACCTGTAATCCTTTTATAATACGCTCCCGTACTTCAGGGCCCATGGACTCAGGGTCTTCTGGATCGGAGTTAAATGGGTCACCAACTGCAACCTGGATCTCAGGGAGTAGGTCGATGAGGGACCGCACAGTGGTTGACTTACCGGTCCCACGATCCCCCATTATCATCACACCACCAATTTTGGGGTCGATAACATTTAGTAATAGACATAGTTTCATCTCGTCCTGGCCAACTATGGCCGAGAAGGGATAAACAGGCCTTTGGCTCTCCTTGGCTATCTGTGAAGCCTGGAATAGGACTTTTTATTAGATTAATCTGACTTTCTCCATTATTTTTCTCTGTGTGTGTGTGACGTTATCAGACCAAGCTACACAAACATCTTACTATAACCAAGGTCAGCCACCAGTGGCATTAATGGTTTGTTTGTTGAAAAATAGGTAATATGCTGGTATGGATGATATATATGTTCGTCAGTATGATTTTGAACTGAGATTAACCTATTTCACAACATTCTCTATAATATGCTTAATTAGAGGTTATACGTATATCTTCCTTTCGTTTTATCCAATATCCCAATGAAAATTTAGACTGGTACAAGCACAAGCACAGACTGTACCAGGCAGTATGATGGATGGGTTCAATTATGCAACAGAAAATGAACCACAATTGGCCAAGCCAGCAAATAGGAAACCCATTAATGTCAATTTTTTTCCCAAGAAGCATCCAGTACATAACTACTTACCTGTTCAGTAGCAGTGATATCAGGTGCTGCTACATTAGAAATGAAGAGACGTCTATTTCCAATCCCTAACCCTTTGCCAAAGTAGCTTCTCTGCTTACAATGTGCTGTACAAACCAAATTATTACTAAAAAAATAATTACAAGAATAAGAAAAGGCAAAGAAAGATGATGATTGAATGTACGTCGGATGTTAGTGGGGTGGAGGCTAAGTGAAGGGACCGAGCGAGGTCTGGAAGAAGCCAAGAGAGAGGACGAGGCAGAGAAAAGTGCCGCCATTTTTTAGATGGGGCTAAATTTGGCGGATGAAAGAAAGAGAGAAGCGATAATTGGAAGTACTGATTGATTTTGAGAGAATGGTGATGAAAGGGAGGAAAGCTGGATTGGTGGCGGTGCTGTAGATCAGCGGATAAGATTTCGAAGAGGGGGAGCGAGTGTAACTTTAATGGGTCGGGTCAGTTTGTTTCTACTTTCTACCCTTACCCAATCCGGAATCCAAAGATCATTTTTTTTCTTCTAATTTGGAGATTCTTTTTAAAAAAATATATAATGCATTAATTATATTTTATCAAATATAAGTTATATAACTTTTATTAAAGATATCATTTAACAATAGTCAATAGTCAACTTCATGCATTGGAAGCTCGAAATTTGACAACTAGGCACAACTTTAGAAGTAGAAGGTGTTCCTAAATTTATAAAAAAAATTTATGAACTCAACTCTAAAATTTATAAAATTAATTTCAAATAATAAATTTGAACCGTTTGACTTCAAATAAGTTCAAGTCTCTTTGTGTTACTTTTTCAAATAACAAATCTCAAATTTGATTGTCTTTTTCAAATAACAAATCTCAAATTTGATTGTTTTATAGAAAATCTTAACCGTTCAAATATGTGCTGCACGAATTTCAAAGCACAAATAATCTTCCTTCGTACACGTACTCATCAACAAATGGCTGTAGCCTGTACGCTCTAGTTTACAGGCCCTATAATTTATCTATGGATAGAGCTACCAGTCTAATAGCCCATCAGCCCAGAACTCGTGTTCTGTTCTGTTTTATTTTTAAAGGCCCATAAAACTGAATTCTGCTCTAAAAAAATAAAATTTCGTTTTCGATTTTCTTCAAATCTCCCTCCTTACACCGCGCAAGCACCGTACACGTAATCTCTGCAGTAACTCAAAAGGAAAACTTTTGAATTAATGCATCTTGTCCGTCTGATTTTAAACGGAGTCAATCCGACCGTCCGATTGAAACACAGGACTCTTCCAAATTAGTGCGGATCTTGTCCGTACGGATCTTTAAGTGAATCGGATGGTCCAGATGTATTAACTCAAAAGATTACCTTTTGAGTTAATGCAGAGGATACGAATTCGCAAGCACCTGACCAAAAAATTTCGCAATTTCGCCGCGCCTCCAAATCTGCTCCCTCCCTCCCTCAGTCCCTCTCTCCAACACCCAAATATTCCCAAATTCCCAATCTTCAATTTCAAATTTCATTATTTCAGTGAAGGAGCCATGTTTCGAAATTCCCTCTCCTCTCCAACCCAACTTACAAATAACCTCTCAACCCTTCTCTCTTCACCAATCCAACCTCGCCATGGCACTCTCGCTTATGTCTCTTGCCAAAGAGAACAGCTCTCCTCTTCCGAGTTCCTCCCACCTCTCCATTGCTCCAGTTAATGAAAGCTTGAGCCAGAACAGAAAGAGAAAACGAGCTGCTTGGTTAAGAGTTCCACTTGAAGATATCACGCATCTGTTTCAACCAAACAACAATGAAGTCACGCCTCCTCTCCGTTTGGGTGCTCCAATGGAGAGAAGGGGTGTCTTGGTGGTGAAGCGGAGGGTTTTGCAACCTGTGGAGATGAATTGTAGAGTATCGCTTAGGAAGGAGTTCAGATAGTTAGATCTGATTTCATTTTTCTCTTTTCTGTGTTCTTTGTTCTTTGTTCTTTTATTATTATTATTATTATTATAGTTAAAGAGACTGAAGCGAATAAATTTCTGCTTCTAATTGAATGAATTCGTTATTGACATGAATATTATTGTTCACTATATTATTATACATTTGAGAAATGCAAAATTGCAAAGGGAACAGTACTAATTTTGCTGTAATCCTGGCCGTCCGTACAACAATCGTGCGGTTCACCTGGTTGTTTGATGCTTAATCGAAATTTATGATAACTGATATTGTTCACACACAACTGACAGTGTAAAGCTGCTTGTTTGATGCTTACTCAAAATTCAACAAATTAAAAATTTAGAAACGCAAAAGGGATGAAATTGAATTCTGATTTAAAGATTTTTTTCTAACATACTGTTATTTATTTTAAGGCTTAATATCATACTTTTTAATAACTCTACTTAGCTACATTCATATTTTTCATTTTAACTCTTTAATATATCATAATGTAAACTTAATACTTCAAACTAAGTCATTTATAAATATGATCAAATACTCTGACAAAATGACACTTATAGGGGTTAATTCAAGAGATGCAAATGGTGCCAAATTTTTTTTTTTTCAAACCTAAGGCTCTTTGTATACCCTTTGCAACAAGAAATTAAGGGTGACAATGACATAATGACATGGGTATGAGGTAAGAAGAGCTGCCGGTTTTTTTTTTTTTACATTGATTCATTGAATATCTTAAAATTTCAGGGTACTGGTATGGTACTGACTGCTGACTGATACAGGTATTGTACCGGCTACTGACTTGTACTGGGTGCTGACTGGTACTGCTATGGTACCGGTTCCAGATGGGTACTGGTATGGTACCTGTTGCTGACTGGTACAGGGAAGGACTTCAGTTTCTGTTTTTTTGCATTTTTGATGGGGTTGCTCTAGCAAGAGTTGTAACACTGCATTATGGTAGTACTAAATTTACGAGATAGGAGTAGGTCTGATGGGCATCGGACCTACTTTTAGGTTCAATTAGCTCTAGAACTGTACGATTAGCATTAAGATTGGTGTGCATGGAAATTGAAACATACTTGCACGGATTTTAATGTACTCAGCATGGATCTAGTTGAAATCGAATGGTCTTTTCACCCATCGAACCAAAGTAGGTTCGATGCCCATCGAACCTACTCTGAATTCCTAAATTGACAGCCATTGTTAATCTTTTAAAAAAAAAGAATATCCTAAAATTTTATTACCATAAACGAGTTAAAAAGAAACTTATTAAATGATAAATACACGTTTTGTTGAAAATGTGCCTTATCGTGCTATGTCTGTTCCAAGCACAAATTGTTTGGCAATTTTTTTTAATTGATATTAGTGACTCAATAGTTCATATTAGTGTTGTAAATAACGATATGTGCTTGTCGGACAAACAGGGTACTGCCAAGTCATTAATCAGATATAATCGGGAATAATCAGCTATAATCGGAAATAATCGGTTGATTAGTAGGAAAATTTTGTGGTTGTTTGGTTACAGCCAACAACTAATTGACCAATTAATTAGCTAAACAACTGTTTTTACAACACTGGTTCATAGAAATGGTATCACCTGAGGAGTCTCCCTCTGCAGAGTTCCTGCGGATCTTCTAATCTGGTCCGTTCATTTTGATCGGATGGACTAAATCAGATTTTGACACAAATCTCAAAGCAAAATTAATATTGTCCCGTCCATCATCCCGAATAATCACCGGCACCGGCTGAGCTGGGCCGTCCGATCAGCTCCGCAGAACTCCGCACCTTAAAAAGCTCCGCAGGATACTTTTCCCTCGTTCATATTAAAAAATTGATATGATTGTACGAATAATTAAATGATACTTTTCCCTCGTTCATATTAAAAAATTGATATGATTGTATGAATAATTAAATGGAATAACCACAACAATACCGGGATTCTTTGAGGACTAACAGCGTTGTTGCAGTTCCTTTGGTGATGTTTGCTTGTTAATTATTTGTAAAGTATTTGATGATATCTTTAAATTATTAATTAGGATGCCTTCTTTTCTAATATTATGTAATTTTATATTTAATTTCATTATCTTATTTTAAATTTATTTTCTAATCAAAATTGCATGCAAATGAGACAAAAATAATCAATTTAAGCCATAACTTAAATCACAAATCCAACCATAAATAAATAGCTTTAAATCATGAGTTAATTTTAGAACTCAACAGAACATAAATATTTTGATCAGCCTAAGATGAAATAATCAACTTAAATCTTTTTAACCAACCTCAATTAAATGACGAAATTTAAGATGAAATAATTAACTTAAACGTAGGTCTCCATCTAAATTTAAGTCAAGACAAAAGAGGATCCAAGAGGAACCCAACAATGCTACAGTTATACTGTTTCATTGAAATTTTACCATCATGAAACTGCTTTTCTGTATTTGGATTTTGTTTAAACGATTAAAATGAGAAGTTGTTATTATCCCAAACTTTTCAACTATTATTTCCGGTCCCCGACATTTCTATTTTTTTTTTCCAATAATTTCAAAAATATTGAAAAACAAAATTAAAATATGACGGGTATTAATTCTGAACAATTTTTATAATTTTCTTTGAGTGAGTCTATGGTACTATGCATATCACGGATTACGGATCAATATTTTTATTTTTTAAATCTTAATGGTCAATCTGA
The DNA here is from genome assembly GCA_964058825.1 of Carex arenaria. NCBI lineage: Eukaryota > Viridiplantae > Streptophyta > Magnoliopsida > Poales > Cyperaceae > Carex > Carex arenaria. The sequence continues at coordinate 20,329 of CAXKVW010001250.1, read as the reverse complement.
ACAGTTTAACATGATCCTTATATGAATATCTACTTGCAGACCGAATTTTATATTTATATTTTTTTTTTTACTATTTTTTAAGATGGGTAGAAAATCACTTGATCTGAAAATTCTGAACCATCCAAAAATAGTGATTTTCTATCCATCTTAAAAAATAGTAAAAAAATTCTAAAAAATATAAAATTTGTTTAGCAAGTACATATTCATATAAAAATCATTTTGAACAGTTCAAATCAACTGTTAGAATTTTGAAAACAAAAATATTAATTCATATTACGGACTAAATCGTGATATGCATAGTACCATAGACTCACTCATTTTATTTTTTTCGAACTTTCTGAAATCTGCAGCCTCAGTCAAGCTCAATCCGTGACTTTAATTTTCACCAACCGATGAGCAAATTCTGTCCATCTCTAATTGATTAAAATGAAAGCCCAAGTCACACATTGTGCTTGGGCTTGAACTCTAGAGGTGTCAAACTTTTGAAGGATCTCTTTTCTTTAGCTGAATCAAAACAATTCAAACCCGCAGCTTTTCTTGATCTGAAACCGAACAATCCAAACCCGAGATGACATAAATTTTATTCGACTATGACCTTAAATACCATGTCTCAGATCTGACCCTATAGCTTGCATTTGTATTCTTCAAATCGATGCTACATATTTCACGAATTATATATTTCACGAGTTCTTCAAAATTAATATAAATATTCAGATAAGGAGCCGGATTTTTAAGGTAGATTAAAAAGATTATGAAAATTTTATACTGTGTATTAAGATAAATTTGACTATATCTATAATGAAGAGAGTTCAAATGCACCATCATTTTGTGCTCCAATATGCTCCACATTATTTATCTCTGTTTCAAAGTCCGAACAGTTGATCTGAACCGTTCAACATGCTCTTCATAATAAAATATGCTTGGATACCAAAATTTATATTTTTTTTAGTATTTTTTTACATAGGTACAATATCACTTTTTCGGATGGTCCAAAATCTTCTTAAAACAGTGATTTTGTACCTATCTAAAAAAATATAAATTTTGCTCTCCAAGCATATTTTATTATGAAGATCATGTTGAGCAGTTCGGATCGACTATTCGGACTTTGAAAATGGAAATAAAAAATGTGGAGCATATTAGAGCACAAAAAAGACAGTGCATTTTGAACCCTCCTCACTAATATTATATTTAAACTATATAAACAATTGTGTAAAATTACAGAAAATTTGAAACTAAATAAAATTTACAATAAGTAAATTCGCCACTGTCAATATATATATTCTGATGGGAAAATATTCATTGGTGATGGGATATCTATGTTGCTTATCATTTCTATCTCAACGGCTATTGACCTTGCGTAAAAGGCGGAGTTAGAATTAATTAGGTAATCACTTTCTCCTCCTATTTGCAGTTCTGGCCTATTATTGCACATCTCAATTTTTACTTGTACCTAATAGCTTCTCTCCTCCTATATATGTGTGGACGTGGGTGCGTTAGGTGCGTAGTAGCTAGAACTAGAGTTACACTCTTAAGATCGTCAAGTTTTTTAGTGAACATAAATCTAAAACATATCAAATTTATTTCAAACAATGAATTCAAATTATTAAAACTGATTTACTTTACGTGTAATGCGTTTACATGCAAAATTAGAACTTTGAATTAAGTTACTATAAAATCAAGAGGTTAAAACATGATAAAAAAAAAAAATAAACACACTAAAATTAATTATAAACATTTTTCTTTGTTTAACGGCTTGACTTTATACTAAATTAATTCAAATTTTTATAATATTTCGACATATATATAAAGACCCGATTTTTTATTAATAGGAAAAATAATAAAAATATCGACAATGAGGTATGTTTTCTGGATATCTCTAGAAGTAGGAAGAACATTATTGTTTATAACATCCAGGGCACTATAGATGGAAGTTATAAACCATAACGTTCAGTTAATTTCATTGCTAATGATTGCTAATTAACAAAAAAAAACACTGTAGAATTATGGTTTATAACTTTATAATGTCTTACTACAGTGTTTTTTTTAATCCTGAATTATGTTCATGAGGAAGAACCGAAGCAAAAAAAAATATTGTTGCTGGACGTTATAAACCATAATGTCCGGGTACATTTTTTTAATTAGCGATCAACTAGACATTATGGTTTATAACGTCCAGTTACAGTGCCCTGGACGTTATAATCATATATTTTGAAATCTCACGAAACCTAACCCCATTATAGATATTTTTTTTATTTTCCTATTAATAAAAAACCGGTGTAAACACATTATTTGTAAAGTAAAATGGTTTTCAATGGTTTAAATTTGTCGTTGGAAGTCAATTAAATAGATTTTCAAATTAAGCTTACCAAAGAACTTGATGAGCTTAATAACACTCTATTTATTTTATTTTTTGGAAAAGCATGGTAGTTGAAGAACACTCTAGTTCTACTCTGACATTTTTTGTTGAGTTAAGATTATGGGAAGATATGTCACATAACACATAAGAAAGTATTTGAGTGGAAATTGATTTATTTGCATTTATTGACACTTGACCTCTTACTGTCTTACATGGAGAAAATGCATCATTTTGAAAAAGATTGTCCCACGATGAAGTTAGAGAAAAAAAAAATAGGTGGATAATCTTCCATTGCTATTTGTGATAATATTGGACGACCACTTGGTGAAATGATATTTCGTTTGCGGCGAAAATGATTTGTCAAACCATTACATAATGCCGCCAATGTCATTATACAAATATTTGGTTGAAGATACCAAATCAGTTCCACATCTCATGTTTCCACCTTTGTTTCTTTTTTTATGTTATAGTATTTGACCTCAATATATTTAATTTGTCTACATCATGGAATCTCTGCTGTGAACCGATTATATATCTTTCTGAGAGTTAGCTAAGTCATTGAATTTGATTTTAACTTGAGCTGCCGCGTCCACACAAAACGCACCAAATTTTTTTCATTGTGGAGAAGGGACAAGTTTGTAATGTGATGTGACTTGCTCTGCTCTGCACTTCTCTATATTTTTAAGATTTTCTAATGAATTTCTCTTCTCTATTCTTTGATAGTGGAAGAAGAAGAGAAGACACACATATCTGTATTTTTCTAAAAATAAAAACATCTGTTCATCAATTTCCGTGTTATCTTGTGCCTTGATAACCAATCGTTATATATGGTATTCTATATGGTTATCTGTCAACTTGAAAAATATATTTTGTGCGACTGCATAAAAACCGTGCCTCGCATCAAAATCCATGCAAACATATTGATATTCATGTGGCCCACACAAACTTCTGAAAATACAGTTTTTTGAATTGCAAATCTCAGAATCAGTCTATCAATAATTTGATCTTTAGCTAAATTGTTCTACACATTTATGGACCACACTATATTAAATACATAAATTGTCTAATATCTTAATTTCATACTAATCACTTAATTGTGATAACCATATATAACAGTATATAATCCATAATTATATTACTACATATATGTTCAACGTTGTTGGATATATGATCCAACACCAAATATTTGGTTGAAGATCCAAATCAGGTTCAACATCTCATGTTTCCACCTTTGTTTCTTTCTTTATGTCGTAGTATTTGACCTCAATTTAATTTGTCTACATCATGGAATCTCTGCTGTGAACCGATTATATATCTTTCTGAATTATATTATAGTTAAAGTTGAGAGTTTTAGTCATTGAATTTGATTTGATTTTAACTTGAGCCGCCGCGTCCACACAAAACGCACCCAATTTTTTTCATTGTGAAGGGACAAGTTTGTAATGTGATGTGATCCTAGTCATGCATGCTTTGTGCTTCTGTGTTTTTGGATTGTCAAGAATAACATGGGGTTAGCACTGTTTTTGGGTTAGTGACTATTTTTTTTCTATTATTCTACGTTTGGATGGATGAATAATAGTCACTAATCTGAATTAACACTATTTCGAGCTACTATTTTTTGTTTGGGGGTGTTTGGATTAGTAAAGATAGACTATTATTTGTTGAGGAGGGTTCAAATGTCTCTATTTTTGGTGTCTCCATCGTGCCTCCATTTTTAAAAACTTTAATAGCTCAAAATCTAAAACCTACAAGTCAAAATAAAATCATTAGATGTGATATATGTTATTTTTTCTTTATGCTCATGAAAAACTATCACATTTCAATTTTGTTTATATGTGAATCAATAAGTTGAAAAATCAACATCTCTAAATTATCTACATTAGTACATTTTTTACAAGCTCTTAATGACGATCAAAATAAAGTTGGAATGTCATAATTTTTTACATGTGCATAGATAGAATAATATAGATCACATCTAACGGTTTTATTTTGACTTTTTAGTTTTAGATTTTGAGTTATTAAAGTTTTTAAAAATGAAGGCATTTGTTTGTCTTTTATGGATTTTCTCACTATTATACTAATCCAATATTTTGTTGGATTAGCTACTATTCTCAAACTTGAGATTAGCTCTATTCTTGTTTTATTCCTTATTTCAATAGAGTTATTTCTGAAATTAGCACTGTTCTTGCTAACCCATCCAAACAACGCTATTCTTGCTATTCCCAAATTTGCATCCAAACAAATTATATATATATATATTCCTAAGACTTCTCTCTGTTTTTAAGAGCCATTTTACCACTGTTAATCAAATGAATTAATTATATACTTTCCAGAAATTAGAAGCCAATCACTTTAGATTGATGTGCTCTAAGATAGATCCAAATAACCATAATTGTTCTCCCAGCCACATAATTAACCGGCCACTTTGACCCTATGCTGCATGCTCTTAATCATGACCATTCATATGTCAATCTGGCCATAACATTTGACTCCTAAACTTCTCCTAAAGCCATATTATATATGTAGATTAACATTCCTTTGCAAAAGGAGGAACACAAATGAGATATACTAATTATAAGTGCAATCCGTACGTACCATGCAAACATCTAATTAGCCATTAGCTGCTTTTATGTATGCATCATCTATATTATAATCCTCGTTTTTATATGATTGGAAGGTATACAATTAAAAGGCCAAGTGGCCTTAATTCAGAAGGGTTATGACAATGAATCACAGCCCATGACAGGTGAATTAAGAGAAAAAGCTCTCTTGCCACCAACTTTAATATGCTGTGTTTTTGGGTTATATTATATATATTAAATTCTATTGGTTTGTGTCATCAACTTGTACTTTTAGACCACCTAGTGCTAAGTTAAGAAAGCAACTTACATTTATGATTTTTATACATTAGGAACTGGAGTGGATCTACAAAATTAATCACCCTTATGAAATTACATTTTTGTCCTTTTCTCATTTTCTATAAGGAGATTATATATTGAAGCAAAACAAAGCTTCATGTATGTATGTATGTCAATGCTGAGGGTAATTAATAAAAAACATACAAAGAATGTGACTAATTAAGATGTAATGAAAAAACATTCTTTATTCACTAATGTAATTCTGATCAGTTGGGTCAGTTTAGGTCCAATTAAGGCTTCAAGCTCAATACAGGTTTGAAAGCAAATAGAAAATAAAACATTATTATTCATAGTTCCATACTGTACCAGTTTCTTCTGTATATTTAGGTGCTGAAATTTGTGTGATGCTCGTTTTGTTAGTCTTTAAACATACATGGCTACATGACGGATTCAGGATTTTTGTCAAGGTAGGCGCTAATCGGGTTCAAATCTATTAGCTTGTTGGATCCACAATTGCAACTCAATCCCTATAACTATGTTTATTATAAAATTTGTTATAATCATAAAATCAATTGACACAACATTGAAATATTTTTCCTAAGTTAATTAAAAATTAGTTTGGCACAATTTAAAGTGGAACTGTTCTTAGCAAATTAGCAAATCAAAGTCAAAGCTTAGATAAAAAATTTAACTGAAATATAAGAATAAATAATAAAAGGCACAAAAAATTCAGCTGACCTATATCCTTAGAATTATAATAATAGACCCCATCATCAGACATTTCTTGTTCTTTAATTTGTTCTCTTTCATTCTATTTATGAAATAAATTATCGCCGATCCAAAAAAAAAGTGAAATTCGGAGAATTCATGACCAAAACTCTAAAGAAATTGGTTCAAGAATTGAACTAACTTGGATGAGAGGTAGGCACTAAATCAGACTAGGGGTAAGCACATTGAACAATTAGTACTGGGTCGAAATAAAAAATTCAAATTCAGGAGTAGACACTTGCCTACCCCAATTTCTATGTGGATCCGCTAGTGGCTACATCAATCTGATATCCATTTGGGAGCTGCTAAGAAAACCTGTTATTATTGCAAAATGTAATGCAACGTGTAAAACATAAATTCCTCTTCTTACTGATTCGTCTAATATTATATTTTAAGGTCATACCGGCCATTAATTTATGAATAAGAGCCTATAAAGAGCTAGCTTGGTGCTCTTTGTGCAGCAATTGGTAATCCAAACACATAGCAATAACTTCAACAAAACCATCAAAACAGCTATTTACTGATGAGGTTCTGTTAATTTGCAGCTACGAATTGCCGCATCTGCAGGAATATTCTTTCAACAGCATGCCAAAAAGAAATACATTCAAGAATGCATCATCAAAAATCGGTATGTAGTATTGTAACTTTATCTTATTTATAGAAATAGAGAATGAACTTTAATATCACCTTTTCCAAAAACAATTAGTTAGCAAATCATCGTGGTTGATTTATGTTCAAATTAATTATCCTGTTAATGGCAACTTGTGAAAAATGAAAACCAAGAAAAGGAAATAGGCAAAGTGCTCTTTAAATGAAGTAAGTTGAGGACACATCGTCAGTATCATCCCTTAATATCAACACTGGTATCCAACAATAGAAATAACAGTAAACTTCAGAATACATGCTCTTAATTTACTTCTGAAATATGTAAGCATTTACAAGTCAAAGACATACCTTGCGACAACTTGTTAAGATATGTTGATCAATTTCCTTCTTTCTGTTCTATATGCAAAAATGTCGGCTTTGGTCAGAAAGTAACACAACTTTAAGTTGTAGATGGTGGTATACAAGTTGTAGTTGCAGTTTAATCAGTTGATATAATACAATTACCTGTGCCTTTTGATATTAGTGCATCTAATTAATAAGTATCCTCTTCAGATTCCACTAAACCAAAACAAGCTTATTATTGCAGAAGCTTGGAATTCAATGTATAGTTGGTTCTTAGTAGGATATCTCTAGCTTATAGATCCTTAATATAATTATTCATAGTTTATTGAATAACTATATACTGGATTTCAGTATCATCTATATGTTAATTTTACTGGAAACCAAAATGGTATCAATTACTTTTGTATCGAGTTCATCTATATATGTTAATTATTTCAGTATATATCATCTAAGTTTTGTAAACCTATATATCCCATGCTGCGCTTTCAGCCTCTATTAATAGTTTTATAAAATGAAGTTCTTCACTCTACAAAACTTTGTCAAAATAGTTGTAGAAATCACAGATAAATTACAAAGTAACTACATAAAAGGGTACTTTCAGAATTTAATTTAAGTGAAATCAGTAGTATTATTTTCACCTATTCTTCTAATTAAGAGAAAAACAGGGGCTCTCAGCATGAGATAGGTTCTTAATTGTAAGATCTTTAAATGGTATAAACCATCGTTGTTGTTTTTATTTGTATTTTTGAGCTGGTATCATAGACATGCATAAAGAAATCAAGCTCTAAAAGATTTCAGTTAACCTCGGCTAATGTGCATGTTGGTTTCTTTTTGTTCTTTTTCTTTATTTTTTTGTATCTGTGCATGTTGTTCTAAATAATAAAAAGACCACTCATTATTTGCAGATCCTTTTTTGAACTCTGGAAATGTTGGCCCACTGAACTGGGCCGAGACATTCACAGAAATCAATTTCGTATATAAGATGCATGCTTTTAAAATGATAAAACATTGCTAATTCTTTAAGCACAGTTTGAATCTGTGTGGAGGTGTTGGCCAACATAGCTGGACCTCGTTAGAAGCTTGAATAAATTTTAGTTAAACAAATTAGAATGTCCAGGCTGGGGCAGACCATGCATTATTTTTTGTTTCACCTTTTCTCATAGCTCTCCGATTGGGCTAACATTTATCCTATAATTAATGCCTAGACTGGCCCAATTTGGCCCATTTACCCATAGTGGAGATGACAAAGCATGCATTCATGATCCTCTATCCAAATTGCTAACTTCTTCTTCTTCTTTTTTGTAAAAAACCCATAGGCATATCATTAAATATTAAACATAAAAGTACATTACAACTTACAAGAGAGCTGTAGTTCTAGTATCAGCATGTATTCACATAAAATAAATCTGATTTGTGCCTAAATTGTATATTAGGGCGTAGCAATGAACCTAAACTCATCCACCCACCCTTACCAGCACATAGAACTAGATCGGCCCCCTACTGCAGAAGTAAGCAAGAAAACAAACAGAAACAAAGAACTTGCAGTTCTTCATGCTCAGATGGAGATTAGTGAGCCAATAGTCATCATTTTCCTCATAACAAACGCGCTAGTTGAATAGTAAAGTTAGCCAGTTGGGGTATCTGCTGGAGGAGACATAACCCATATCATGTGTTTTTAGAAGAAGAGGGGGAGAAGAAGGAAGAAGAAGAGGGTAAAGAAGAAAGAGAAGGAAGAGAAAGATAGACTCAGGAAGGGAGTGAATAGAGTAGGGGAAGAACGATAGCAGAAGCAAATAATCAACACAAACAAATAAGACAAACAACAACAACATTAAACAGATAATATAACTAACTATATATATAACTCGTTCCACCCACTCTTACATTGTCAAAGAGAGGAAGAAGAGTTAGGGAGAAGAGTAGAAGAAAAAACAAACTACTTGTCTTGGAGAATAAGATAGAGCGTCCAGAATGGAGAGTAGTGGCTAGATCCACAAAGTGGAAGCACTGAGAACGGTAGTCAAATCTACTAGACTGAAGCACTTACTCAGACGAAGGCGGAGCAAAGAACGGTTGCCTCCATTAGGCGAAAATACCGAAAGTAGTTGCCAGATCCTCTAGGTGGAAGCACCTACTCAGAAATGAAGGGGTGGACCGAAGACAGAAGCAAAGGAGAAGAGGTAGGGGTACGAGCACGGTGGAGAGGTGTTGTGGGATGCAAAATTGTCATAGACAATTTTTTTCAATTGTGCATGGCGACCGTTGTAAGCAATCATTAGGGGTGTAAATGGTCGGATACGGATCGGATAGTGGTCAAACCGTATCCTTATCTGTTATACTTTTTTGGATATGAATACGGATAGTGTCAGATACGGATACGGATCGGATATTAAATGGATACAAATACGGATCAGATATCAGACGAATACGAATTTAAATCGGATAATTAAAAATAAATTACTAATGTACATTCTAGTAAAGAATAACATTTAAATATAATTTTTTTCATTCATAAATTAGATATAATATTTTTATAATAAGTTTGTTGGTTACAAAACATTCATCATATTATCAAAACACTAGTCACTAATTATATCATAGTGTTTTGTTGTTCATCAGGATATACATATATAGAGTTTAATAAATCATTAGTATGTATATGCAATTTATTAAATCAATTTAAGAACATAGAAAATATTTGTTGTAGTTTAGGGGTTAAACGGTCGGATATAGATACAGATAGTTAAAAACCTTATCGTATCCTTATTCTTTAAAAAAATTCGGATACGGATATTGATACAGATAGTATCGGATACGGATATTGATACGGATAATATCAGATACGGATTGGATAATTTAAGTAATTTTCCAGATTCGGATCCGGACGGAATAGGATAATATCCGATCCATTCACACCCCTAGCAAAAAATGAATGCATTAAAATTAATTTAGAAACCTGAGAAAAGGGAGGTAGCACAGTTGGCTAGGAGAAAAAGTCCTAGGATTGTTGGTTATCCAAAGGTCGAGAGTTCGATTCCCCCTCACGACTTCGGAGCCTCTGTGAAGATTTAAAAAAAAAAAAATTTAGAAACCTTCTCATTTTGACCACTTGACTTTATACTAAATTAATTCAAAATTTTAAAATTTTCACATGTAGACGCATCACTCGTAAGGTAGAAGGATTTCAACGATTTGGATTCGTCGTTCGAAATTAATCCGATAGGTTTTAGAATTAAGAGTACAAAAAAGTTTGGTACTCCTAAGAGCACCCTAGTTCTACTCTTCATGCACTCTTACTATTGCAATAGTTCCGTTCATATGGAAATGTTTTCACTCAGGAGATATCTATATTCTAAACAATTACCCTTAATATATTTTCCTAGTGTATGTCGCTAGTCTAATATTATTATGAAGTCTTACGGGTGCATGGTAATTTTACCCAACATAAATTTCATTATAATTATATAATACATGAACAAACTAAAACAGAATGTAGCGCAGATGGTTAATGCTTTTGTTCCTGTGGTTCACGGAGGTATGAGGATCGATCAAACCGTAGAGTAATTAATTTTAATTTAATTAATATATAGATCTAACGAAGTATAATTAAGTTAATAGATTGATTTTTAACATGTTTCAGGCTCATATACGTTTCACTGAACACAAGATAGTGCAGTTACTTGTGAATGATTTTTTTCCGTTGAAAAAAAGAACAAAAAAGATAGATAAAGAAAATCACACAAATAGGTGCGGTGCACCTTATATTATTGCCACTAGCATATGTCATCGCCCGTCTTATAAACTGTAGCACATCTACTCACCATAATCACAAGCTTAGTTGCATCCAAGAAATCATGGCAACAGCATCAGCCCTAAGTTTTTGTCTACTGCTTATCCTCGTTACGTCTACAATTCCGACTTCTGAACCCCGTTTGATTCGCCATGCAGATTTGGAGATCCATATCAGGAAAGAAGAAGGAAAGCAGAAGGAGATATTCTACAAGCAATCAAAGCGGCTTAGTCCGGGTGGTCCGGATCCTCAGCACCATTAGTAAATCGGTACTTTTTGGTGGGAATTTCGGAATCTCGAGGAGATATATATATAGATAACTTGTCATTTACTAAGGTAAATTTGTGCTGTTTTATTTGAAGGATTATAATTATATATACAACTCTGTGTGTGTGTCTGCAGCCTCTGCGAAGGTTTCAAAAACTATTAATGTATACTAAAGATCTCTTAGTGAGATAATTTGTGAAAATGAAGATCATATATATGAATCAGTTTGATCTGCTTATGTTTACCAACTATCAATATTCAGAGTAATCATTTTTCTCTTTTCTTCCTTCCTTGCTTTCCTATTTTTTGGGGGGGCCTCTTAGTTTATGTGTTTCCTTGTATTTTTATTCTGTTAAGAGGGAAAGATGATTTTATGTTGAAGCAACCTAAATGATGAGAGGTATGTGTTATATTCTCTACCAATTAAATCTGAAACTACCTAAATGATGAGAGGTATATGAGTTATTTTTCTTACCAATTAATTAGGTCATTTTTTGGCCTCAACTTTGGAAGAAGTTGCCCAGATGATTATTTGTCATTAGATCACATTTAGTGCATTTCATTTCTTGATGAAAACCCTAATTACTTTTTTCCCCTTTGATCTTTACCAGACCAAGAATTAGATAATAAATTTCTCATGTTAAATGGGTGAGTTGAATATTGATACAGCAGAGATTCTTAAATTTGGCGTGAGATTAAACTAGACCATAACAATATGTTTAAGAAGTTCAAACATATATAACCCCAAAAAATATTCACAAGCTTTGAAGAAAGGTTAACTAACAAGTTCAACAATCTCTCTCTCTCTCTGACATAACCTAAGAGTTTCCTGAGGTGCTAAAGCTGATTTAATTTTGATGCATTTTATGCCTAACATTTTGAGTTCAAACAATTCGATTTACATTTTGTATTTGGTACAGTAATTTGGATGTGCCAACGATTATCTAATTAATGCAATTTGTTTGATCTGCTTCACACTTGAGTGAAGGCAGTATGTAGCTCCTTCCATTAACTTGGGTTGTCTTCACTCTCCACAATGGTAAAGGCACATATAATTTTTATACGACTTGTTTCATTGCTGAGAAAGCACATACATAGTCATTTTTACTGGAGTTGTATTTCAAATTTTGATGGCCAGAAACGGAATGTATTTAGCTACCTGTTATGTAGAATCGGTGAGTAGTAACAATGTTGTAATTTTGCTCCTTGAGTTCTTTTTTTTTTTTTTCTCTAAATAACAATAATCATGGTTACTGATTTAGACCCAGTTCTTTCTGTAAGTTACAATGTTTTTGCAGCATTAACCAATTCAAGCGAGGATTGCATTACTGGAGTTCTAATATATATTTTTCTTCTAAATAACAATAATCATGGTGATAATGGTTACTGATTCCCCCCTGTTGCAAAATGGAAGCGAGTTTAACACATCGATAATTAACCTCAAATTTGGTGGTGCTATCACATCCTGTTGTTCTTATCGTTTGCATTATTTCTTGTAATCTAAGTTTCTTTTTATTTCTAATTAAAACTCTATCTCTCATCAATCTGTTGACCATTAATTTGTAGACACTGTATAAAACTCTTTCTGCATGATCAATTTTAAACGATCCTTAATTATATATTTTCTTCAGCGCTATTAATTAACCATGATTACTACATTAATTGATGCTTTGTAGACAGATATATATGAACTCACATAAAATGTTATACTTACGGAGAATATATAGTTCACGACCGAACTAGATATATATTTGACAGTACTAGTTGGACAAATCAATATAACTCTCTTCTTAGTTCTAATAACATAAAATTGATATTATCTTACTTATGAAGTTAATTATCTTCACGATGCAACCATTTAGTCATTAGTTATTCTTTCAATAGAAATAATACACTTCTATTATCAAACAACCTATATATCGTAACAAACTGTGATGATCATATTCGCAGCTGTCATTCTTGTAAATATATATACCAACCCTAGCCAAAATCCTGAATTGCAAGCAGCAGTGCATAAAACTTTAGAATCATACACATGCTTGAATTCTGAGAATAAAATCAAAGAATATTTGATATCTCGGATTTCAAAAATATATCAATAGAATTTTTCCAACTCTAATGGGTACGTTCAACAAGTTTACAACATTAACTGATATGATTAATAATAATCTTAAAATTGATGTTTTTTTTCTGTTTATATCAAGATCAATAATCCATCAATCGAAGTGTTGTTAGTATACTGCAGTTAATTTGTTGGTATAAAGTAACCCTACAGATGCAAACTCGTTTAATGAATGAAACAAGAGATCCAAGAAAATTCTCTTTCCAGCACTAATTAATCCAACACCTACTGCAGCTAATAAAGTATTTGTACTATGCACAGAAATGTGCCCATTTTTACTAGGTATTCTGCAGAAGGAGAGGTAACTTCAAATGGAAGTGTTCATCATTTGGATATGTTCTGCTTAATTGTAATTGATTTTACATTTTACTTCGTCCAAATCTATCTTTATTTGGGATTAGATTTCCCCGTCAGTCCGTCACTGAGAAAGTTGGAAAATGCATCATTGTTTGTGTCATCATAAGCACTAGCTAGGTAATTACACAAGGGAATGTCTAAAGAAGTGGAAAATGATCATGCTAATTAATAACCATTTTGAGCTTCATTGGTTGAATCATTAAACTATTTAGGTACTTGCCATCTCCTCGTCGTTACCATTTATGAAATCAGATAAGTACTTCTATGTATGTAATTGTATTGAATCAGTATAGAGAGATTGATAGTGACTAAAGTGATGATAGTGATAACCAATAAATTTGTTTAATTAATTAGGAAAGGTGTTTTGAGATACACGGAACTATTGAAAATTAAAGTGATATCATCTCATGGATGTCTCGCGCTTGAATTATTTTTTGAGGAAAGTAGGCTTCGCCTACTTACAATCTTAATTTATTGAACCAAATGAAAAGAGTTACATGAATTACATGAAGAGAGAAAGGATAAGGAGAAAAAAAAAAGAGAGAAGAAGAAGAAGAAGAAGAAGAAGAAGAAGAGGAAGAAGAAGAAAGCAGAAAGAAAAAAAAAGAAAAAAAAAAGGTAGGAAAAGGTGTTTAACACTAAGATCTACAGGTGGCCTTAATTAATTAGTCGTGTATCCTTAATTTCTTTTTTTCTTTTAATAGTAGGTCTGACGTAATCAAATATGCCTATAATGCTCTTCATGAAAACCCAAAGATTGGAACGAGCTAGTTTTATTCATATATACTAGCTAGCTAGCTAGCTAGATCTAATTTTTGTCCTTTAATTTGCAAGTGTAAAACAAAGTTAAATATTTAAGAAGTTATATAAACAATTAATGTGGCACACTACGTACAAAATTAATGCTTAATTACATGCATGTGTACGTACGTACGTGGGGAATTAAGACTGATCAATATATTGAACCAGCAGCTAGCAGCGTTCTTCTTTTGTGGCAGAAGTTGGGCAAGTGTAATCCTACATTAACATCACCACATTGCTTTCCATATCCTAATTTAATGGCCCCTTTCCTTGGCCTTAATTAAAATCAGTTAGGTATATATATATATATATATCGTTTCTCGTTAAAATTTTCCAATACATACCATGAGTTAATTAATTGTTGACCAAACAAACTGCACGCTGCATGCTTGTTTGTTTATTCTGATGGAATTAAAGAAGTAAACTGTCCAATAATAATTAATCTCTCATCGAATTTGTTCAGCTGGTAGTGATAGAGTGGGGGGCGGGTATATATATATATACACCACTCGATCACTACCAACTGATAGCTGGTCTACTCGTGCAGTATGTCGTGCTACTGATCGATACCTGCTAAAAAGGAAGGTTCAATTAATTATATAATAGTTCCTTTCAATTAGTGCTATTTTTTAATAAGATAGTGAGGGGAACACTATACATTTGACTAATAAGAGATTGATGATCGACAATGTATATATGATATATGCCCATTAGCTGGTAGGATATATAGTATTCTATGTTTGGTAACAGTCAGTTCAAAAGGGGGTATCACTTCAGAATAAATTTATTTGATAATTTTGACATATCTTTTTCAAATCATTATACATATATATGTTGCTGAACATATAAATAGTATATCAAACAAATTTCATACAAATTAAGTATCGGCTATATATCAAGGGTAAATCAATCAACTTGCACCATTAAAGATGTCAAAATATTTTATTAATAGCAAGGCATGTACTAGCTAGCTAGATTCATCATTTCTATAGGTACAATATATACTTGGGGGGGGGGGGGGGGGGGGGGGGGGGGGATTTCATGTATACCCTTCAATAACTTTGAAATTACGTATTTCCTAAAATTCATAATATCATATTTACCCTTCTAAATTTTAAAAACTCACAAATTTAATTTCTCATTTTATTGTCTTTTCTATTAAACTTATTTAAATTTATAAAGTATACTAATTTTACCCTTTGTTAATAGAAGTAAAAATATATATGCAGCAAATTTAAGAAAAATGCCAGTCCTCAGTTTTCGAGGTTAAATGGGTAATTTTTTACTTTAGGTTCATACATATAGTGACATTTAGGTATATGCTTGTGCATGCGTCTGAAGTACAAAGATGACCCATTTGCCCTCGGAAACTAGCCAATTAGAAGCCTGACATTTTTCTGAAATGCTAAAAAAAATTAATAAAAGGTAAAATAGATACTTTATAAATTTGAAATGGATTATATTGGACAAGACAATGATAAATTTGTGAGTTTTTTAAACTTAGAAGGGTAAATATTACCAGATATTTTTTTATTTTTACCATCTTCCAACAAAAAATAAACCAAATAACTCTTTTTTTTTTTAAATTCGGTTCTTACCAGGATCACAAATTCAATATTTGCAATCCTGATGAAATCGAACTTCCACTTAGTTTTTTTAAGATGGTAAAAATAAAAATATCGTTAAATATTATATTATAAAATTTAGGGGGGATATGATAATTTCAAAGTTTTTGAGGGGTATTCATGAAATCCCCCTTTAATTAAATTACATATTTAAAATAATTTGGAAAGGTTATGTATCGAATTTAGTGCTATCAAAACTAATTAGCCATCCATGGAGCAGTTTAAAAATTTATTGATTTTAGTTTTTTCAACACTTAGATCGATAATCCAACAAGTCTCAAATTGCATCAAACTTAATGCACCACATGTCAAAATTTAAAGAACATATTATAATTTTATTGTAAATTATATTTTAATAATTATTTTATTAATTAATTATTGTAGTACGTTGTCAAATAAATATGGCGAGTAGAACTAGGGTGCTCTAAGTAGACCAAGTTTCTTTGTGAACTAAATTCTAAAACTTATTAGATTGACTTCAAATGACGAATCCGAACTGTTGAAGTTCTTCTACCTTATGAGTGATATGCATCTACATGCAAAAAAATGTAAACTTTTGAATTAATTTAGTATTAAGTCAAGCAGTCAAAAGTAGAAATTTTTATAAATTAATTTTAATGCATTCATTTTTTTAATAATTTTTGACCACTTGACTCTATACATTAATTCAAAATTTTAAATTTTTTGCATCTTGATATATCACTTATAAGGTTTAAGAGTTTCAATAATTTGGATTCGTCATTTAAAATTAATATGATAGATTTTAAAATTAATTTCACAAAAAAACTTGATGAACTTAAGAACACCCTAGCTTTACTCTAAATATGGCAGTTAATATATCCTTTGTCTTGGTTGAAGTAATGAAGTCAATATGGACTATTCAAACGGGCTGAACCAAGCCCATTTAACTCAATCTATGTACAATTATCATGTAAATGGACTGGATTATATAAAAGATATAATGGCGAATATGTTAAGAGGCTACGGTTTAATTAATCAGGGCCCAGCTACGTTGTCCCCGCACCGGGCCTATTGCATAGCAACACACCAGAAGTATATATACTTATCCGTATCCTCTCTCGGGCCGTTCGACAACATGGATTAAGCCTCCTTAAGGCTTAATCCGCTTATTTTAGCTTCCTTTAACCGCTTAATCCTGCTGAACACCAATTTCTTAGCGCAGATTAAGAACACCTTCTTTAGCCTCCTTTTGCCCGGATCTTAATCCCCTGCCCGGACCTTAAAGCACTTATACCCCTTCCTTAAGCGCTTAATCATTCACCCCACGGATTAAGACAACCGAACATCGGTTCCTTAGCGCTCCTTAAGCTCTTAATCATTCACTTTTAATCATTTGTTGCCGAACGGCCCCTCTATTACTATAGTCTATAGAGGATGGACCTCACTTTACGGTTTGAGATTAAATCTCAGCCAGTTTGAGATTCAACGAGACATAGGGGGCAGTATTATTGAGCTTTGAAATTTGTGCCAAATAAAAAAAGAATGGTTTGGATTCACTAATTGTAAAAGATTCCCTTGTGTAGTAATAGAGAGGATGTGAATTTGTATATATACTTGGTCGGAATTTTATATTAAAAAAGAGAGTAAGATATAAGTGTGCTCTTCTTTGTAATGTGTCCCGATTTTTTTTGTCTTCAAATGTTCCTTTGTCATATGATTGTGCAGGATGAAATTTGACAGAGATTGAAATTTATTTTTAAAAAAGTGAGAACTCATACGAATACATACGAAATTTATTATGGGAATGTGTTGAAATGATTGTTCGGTTGTACCATAAAAATATTTATTGACGTAGTGATATTTTACAATTGTGATAATTTTTCTTGTACTCTTGAAAACTCTTATAGTTTTTTTATTTACCTCTAAAGTTTTTAATTTGTTTTATTTACCTTTCAACTTATTAAACTATTTCTTATTTGCTCTTCGTAATTAATCTCTTAGTTAAATTATGAAAACTTCTTGATTCAGTAAATAAGAAGGGCAAAAATACGGGAGAAAGGCCTTGCCTTTTGACTGGTATATATCTTCTTTGTGGTTCAAGACAAAAGAACAAAGGGTAATTTTGTCAATTATTTTCAAAGCATAGTAAATGAAGGAGTTTTTTAGAATTTAACTAGAAGGTAAATTACATAAAGGACAAATAGGAAACAATCTAACAAATTAGAGGTAAATAAGACAAATTAAAGACTTAAGGGTAAGTAAGTAATCATAAGAGTTTTCAAAGATATAGAAAAAATTATCCCATTACAATTTTGATTAATGTAATTAGATGCATGGGACACAAAATGATGATACAGGCCGATACTGTCCCTGCCATTTGGGAAGCATCAGCAAAGAACGCACGCATTAAAGGAGGTCTCTCGGAGATTCAGTGGATACCAGGGTTCTTATGTGCATGCTGGCATATCTGGAAATAGAGGAATGCTCTGATTTTTCTCCAAGAGCAGACCAGATCAGGAATCCTGACGAACAGAATTGTACAGGAAGTGCAGTTGTGAAAAACTTTCTGTTAATGTGTAAATTAATTAGCCTAAGAAAGTCAGAGGGACTTACTAAGTGAGGCCTTTGTATGAACTGTTAACTTGACTGCATCAGTCAAGTCTTAAAAAAAAAATTAGATATAACCTCACTAAAGTTAATTATATTTTAGTTAACAAAACCTGAATTAAATACAATAATTAAAATATAATTTAATTATGCCAAATCAGTTTTTACTTGGGCCAAATTATTTAGTATGAAACTGCACAAATAGATTCTTAAAATTACAACTTACAATATTTTCACATATTCAGCCTCTAGAATTATAAAACTATACAAATATAGAGTCCGGCTAGTATGACATCGGTGCCATATGACACCAATTCTAAAACGTATTGAATAGATGTCAGACAACTAATCTAAACTGTTCAAACCGATTTGCTTTATGAGTAATGCATTTACATGCAAAAAAAAAAAAAATCAAATTATTTAATTTAATATCAAGTCAAACAATCAAAAATGTTGAAAAATGAAAACATTAAACAATTAACTTAAAAACTCTCACATTTGGCCGCTTGACTTTATACTAAATAAATTCGAAAAAAAACTTAATCTTATTTAAGGAGATGATGTTTGGCTAGCTTAGACTGTTAAGGAAGGTTATAAGGAGGCTAGCTTAGACTGTTAAGGAAGGTTATAACGAGGCTAAAGTAAGACTGCCTAACAACAGTTATTAATTTATAAATGCAATAATATTGTGGAAAAAAACGAATCTATTACCTCCAGTGTTAAGCTATTAGCCTTTAATTTATAAATGAAATATAATGTGAAAAACAATATATCAATTACTGTTATCAATAATGTTATATAACAATTTAGAATGGGGTATATTGGTTTTTGTTTCTTGTCACATAATAAAATAGACTTTT
This sequence comes from Carex arenaria, assembly GCA_964058825.1. Classification (NCBI taxonomy): domain Eukaryota; kingdom Viridiplantae; phylum Streptophyta; class Magnoliopsida; order Poales; family Cyperaceae; genus Carex; species Carex arenaria. The sequence goes on along the minus strand of CAXKVW010001250.1, from coordinate 1,009 downwards.
TTTTTATGTATAATCTTTCTTTCATCTTAATCTTTCACTTGCCGAACATAAACTCCTTACCGCTCATTAATTAAAATCTTAATTTCTTCATCATTCTGCCGAACAGAAGTTTTAATATTTGTCATAGTATATTGTGTTGTTGTTGTTGTTTTATGTTTTGTATTGTTAATCCGAAAAAAACAATAGCTAACAATTTTTTTACATTTTTTCTCCTTTGCCTAATGACTATAACATGCCTTTTCATCGAGTGGAATTGCCTCGGAATAGAAGAAATACATATAAACCCTCAAAGAAGGAATATTTGGAGCATCTCCATATACCAATTATAAAGCAATTCAAATGTTGATGTAATAATTGCAAGATTATTAATGTAGCAAATTACATGCTTAATTTGCAAGTGTCATTTAAAAAATGTAAAGAATAAATTGTAAATAAGAATATTAAAGTATTCAATGAGTCTCACAAAATAAACATAATTAATTATCATATAAAGACTTTACTGTCAGAAACTAATAGAGTTCAGTAATTAGTTATCTCCATTAGGTCTATAAATGAGTCAAGTTTGAGCGAGTTACTCCCAACTCGTGATTAATTTATTAAATTAATAAGCGAAATAATTTGAGTTGTGAAGACAATAATGAGCTAAAACATAACTCAAGTTCAGCTCATTACCAACTCGAGTTAGCTCATAACTCGTTTGACCCAATTAATTTCCTAGTTACAATCATTCCTAGTGCATAATGCAGTGAATTATGCCTTGAGTTGTTGCTCTATTACAAAGTTACATTGAAAAATTAATCAGATTATGCTTTAAGTTGGGTGCGTAGAGTTGGGTCTGACAGTCTGGACAAAGTCATTTAGAGTAGAGCGGACATGAGAGGATCAATTGTAGTGAATTTTGTGTAATTCAAGTTATTTATGAGTGAGTTGGGATATGTTCAAATTCAGTTCACGAGTTTAGCTAACTCGAATTGTAAATAAGTGAGTTAAAGGGAGCAATTATCGAGCG